>JAVLUE010000135.1:0-90502 GCA_034190945.1 Octodonta nipae
AAAAATTTAGTCATCTAGATCTAGTTGTTTTTTGCTTGTCTATCATTTTCACATCGTGTTTTTTTTTGTTGTTGTTCTCTTTTCAAGTCGTGTGTCAAGACCGAATGAATAGAAAAACAATTGTCATGTTGATCGGCCTTTATCTTGTGCGTTATACCTTTATTTTCGTTTTCTTCTCGATAATAATGATGGTCAATTTTTTTTTCACAATGGAGGAAGAAATGTTCGACTGACAATAGGAAATTTCATTGATCAAAGACAATCGAAGTGGTTCATTCCCTTCGAAGGTCAAGTGATTTGTTTCTTCAATGAGGATATCAATCGGTGAATTCTGGACACTTGAGAGATTGATGTTTTTTACGTTACCACATCATCAAAGTAGTCTGGAGTAGTGAAGAAGTGTTCATTCAATTTGATTATTCAAAAAAACAAAACAAACTGTAGTTTCTGAATTTTGTCTTGATCGATCGTCGGAAAATTTCTTCAATCAGTTTAGACGTTTGAAATGTGGCGAAAAAAAAAAACAAAAAATCGATTTAAGGAAAACAACACCACCGCTTCTTTGTATTTGTTTGCATCCTGAAAAAGATTAAAATTATTATTATCCCATTATTATCATCATCCAGAAAATGAAGGAAAATTGAGGAACAACACACAACTAATCGCAAGTTTTTGTTTTTTCTCGATGATCGATTAAAATCCATCAACAGAAAACTTGCGACTTCAATTTGAATATTTACTATACGATAGGTATTGATTTGAATGAGTTTCTCTCGTTTGGTTGTTTTTTTTTTTGGTCGATGTTAATCCAATTTTGTTTCTGTTTTTTTTTTTTTTTGGATACACACTTAATTGCAGGTCTTGGACTTAGAAATTTTATCAATGATGATGATTGTTATGAAGATGATTTAATGATGATTATGATTGTCGAATTAACACGAACGATTTTTCTTTCTTTCGTTTTTTTTTTTCTCTGAGAAATTCAAAAAATTAAAATAAATTTTCTAATATCATAGTTTCCTTGTTTGTTTCAGCCTGTGGGTTCTTGTTGATGGGTTTGTGAAACTGTGCGAATGGGAAAAACATTTCCAGCTTATCTTTCCAGTTTTTTTTTTTTTGACCACTCTATCGAGAAAAAAACAAACACAAAAACAGAAATCCTAAATAATCATCGAAAGATTTTCTTCTTGTGGATCTGTTGTCGATCAAATCATCATAATAGTAATAAAAAAAACAAACACCACTAACCTGTTGTTCCAAAATGAACGATCCAATAAACAAACAAAATAAACAGACATTAGTTTCTTAAATCACTTGGAAATGATGGTGATGATGATAATACCACACACAAACTAACATTTACAGACAGACAGATGAATGGATGGCTGAGAACATTTATCATTTTGGAAACACAAAAACTAACCAAACCAACTAGTAATGATAATAGGAAAAGTTTTACCTTAGTGTCGTTTAGTTGTTAGTGGCTAGAAGGAAAAAAAAATTTCTTGGGAAAAAAAAAAACTTCATGTAAAATAATAATTCCATGTATTTTTTCTTCCAGGCTGTTTCGTGGGTTTGGGGATGGTAGTGTGACGGTTTAAATTTAGATGATTGTTTCATTTGAACAAAATACAAGAAGAATCAGTTTTTCCATTCAAGATTCAGAGAGAGAGAGAGAGAGAGAAATCCATTATCTCGTTTAAACCGAAATAATCAGAATGATGATGATAATAGTCATATTAAAATTAATTAACAATCGCTTTTTCTTCCCCAATCCTCCTCTCGAAGTAAAAATGATTTTAAGCATTGGGTTTACTGTGGTTGTTGAGAACAAAACACCGATTTAGAAAAAAAGAAAAGTCAGATAATCGGTCTGTCAGGTATTTTAGGCAGTTTTTTTTCTTCTTTTTCAACGAATTGATACTTCTAAGATTGGTGATGAAGACAGCCAACTTGGCTTGTTCAAGTTTAGATTGATTTTGAGCTACTAGAGAGATTGGTTGAAAAAACAACAAGTGTATTATCCATAATCTTTCGAGCAGATTAGTTGTGAGTGTGTTGTCGCGTTGTTGTAAAAAGATTTATCTTCTGATTTCAAAACTTCTTTATCTCTCAGTGTGTTTTTCAAATAGAAAAATTTCACACCATTTCTCCAACTAAACAAAACAATTAGAATAAATAGATCGTTTTATAGCAGAAAAAAATTTTTTCTTAAATTTCTGTTGAAAGAATGAAAACGCTGTCAGTAACAGAAATCTGGATTTTAAGCTTAAAAAAATCTTAGCTGGAAAAAAATATATTGTTTGATAATAATCGATAAATCGCGATTGACAGTCATCGATTAATCGGCCAAATGATTTCCTAAAGTGAATAGAAAAAATTTCAGATAAATAAATCAAATCATTTAATGATTCCCTGAGAACAACTTCTGAACCAAAAATGAAATGCATGAATTTTGCTTTTTTTTTAATTGTAAGCGGTTTGCAATCGGCACCATTTCACCAAAACTGTTTAAAACTTAATGTTGATCACCTCAAAAAGATCATCATTAAAAAAAAAATTGCATCAAAAGATCTTAGCTTTAAGTAATCTGGGTGACCAGTCACCATAAAATTATCTGATTCTTCTTCATTTAAAGTTAGAGACATCAAATTTTGTGATTTACACACAGAAAGAGACACACATCCTACGATGTGCACGTCGAGCATACAAACGAATCATCATTGTCCATCTAAACACAATGATCATTTGATAATGATTGATTTTTCCTATAAGCGCCAGACAAAGATTGATAGCCAAGCAAAATAAGTTGAACAAATTTCCATTTGATTGTCTTTGTGCGTGTTTCTTTCTTTCTTGGTTTTAATGATTCTGAAAAAAATTCCTCTTCATCATCATCTCGGATCACCAAACGCAATGTGATCCCAATAGATGATGATGAAGACAGATAGTGTCCATAAAAGAAATGTTTTTCCTAACAGATGAAGATAAATAACATCGAATGAATGTCATATTGAAATGTTGATGATGCCAAAAGGGTTAGCTTATCGTTAATTGAATGGCAAACAAAATAAACGAGAAAAACCATTATTACGAGTTTGATGCCCTGCTCGTTCTCATTCCATAACTAAATAAATTAAATTCATATTCAATTATTTAGTTAGATAACGTCATTATTTGTTTAATTGTTCAACCCGCCACCACCACTCCAACAACCACAATAATGTGTCCGATATTGAATCTGGTCAATGGTGGTTGTCCAGGCGCCATGTCCAATATTCACCGCCAACAACAACAATGATAGGTTAAATCGACATACTGGTCTCTTGATTCGGTCGTTCATTCAGATAATTTTGAAAAATTTTTACTACGCTTGTAGCTGTGTTTCAGTGATATTATTGCTCTTGTTTTCGCTATTGAATAGTAATAGTAATTGCTTATTCTTCTTTACTTCAATAGATTGAATAAATATCTTCTGTATTTTATGAATAAATTGTTAACCCCTTGTTCTTTTTTTTCTGTACCGGAGTAGAAAATTTTTGTTCTGCCAAGTTGTAACTAAAAATAACACAATCGGGTGCTCTCGAGCGATCATGAAAAAGAAATGTGTATTTGGTGTTATTGTCTTTTGCTTCTTATTTTTCTTCTTCGAAACATCATTTGTTTGTATTTTTTCGAATGTCTGATGTTTTTTTCTGTTTTGTTTTCGACCAACTTGAAGAAAGAAAATTTTATTTTTCTTTATCCGTTTAGCTTGTATCGTTTTGTTCGCACTGAGAACCAAGAAGATGAATTTCATTTCTTTATATGAAGTTTAATGTTTTTCGATGATGATCGACCCACGCACGCCACATTCAAAATAAAAGACCACGTTGGCACACACACAAACTAAACGTGCGCTTCTTTTTTTTTTTCTTTGCTTTGAAGACTTGAAACATACAAACCATGTCTAGTCTGTCTTCTTGAGAAAACCGACCCGAAAAATGAATAATAATAATAAAAAAAATAAAATACCTTTCACCCTTTGTGATTTTAGATAGAAAATAAATTTGACTCGCACAGGTGAGCATCATTCGTTTCTAAAATACACATATTTGACCAGTGATGAAGAAGATGAAGAAGCCAAAAAGTCATTAATAACAACGATGATGATGATTGAAGAAGAAGAAATAAAATTCCAAAAATTTCACGATTTTTTTTCCGTTTTTTTTCCTACTTCTTCGTTGTTTTTTTTTTCTCAAAACAAAAATATACAGTTGGTTGTTTTTTTTTGCTGTTGAATAGCCAAGCAACAAATCAACCAACCAAGAGGTAAAACAAAAACTCGAATTCAAAGATGAGAAAAATTTTTGCTTTGAAAGGGAAAAAATTTTTGTTCTGCTAAAGAGAATCATGATGATGATGAATTTTTCTATGATAGTTTTTCTTTCTGGTACAAATCCGATCAATCAACATTCATTCATCCATTCAGCCAAGTGATTTGAATTTGATAATGTTTTTTCTTCTTTTTCTTTTCCTTTTTCTATTGACCTTTGATGAAAAGAGAGATAGAAACTTATTTCACAAAAAAACTCGCTATTTTTTTTTCCTCAATCAAATCATATCTATTTAAATTTTAATTTTAATTTTTTTTTTTTGGCTCGTCACTGGGGAGAAGAAAAATTAATTTTTTTTTCAAATTTATCTGAAAATGGAAGAAAAATTGGAATAGAATTGAAAAATAAATTCTTTTATCAATATATTTTTAGAAAATTTCTTAATTTAAAGAAAGAAGATAAGGACAGTAAGAAAATAAAGAAATTATTAATAAACTTTTTTTCTCCAATACAAGAGAAAAAAAAACATGAAAACCTTCAAAAGAAACATTTTTTAAATAGACTCACCTGGTTTTTTTTTGTTGTTGAAAAATTTTCCAAATAGATAAAAAGAAAATCTGATGAGAAAAATAGTTTTTTTTTTAAAGTCAAGTCAATTTGTATTGACAAGTTTTTTTAAAAAAAAAAAACACATTTAAAACAAGGTCAAACTTTGAAATTTTCCTTCTAGTGTATGCCCGCGTTCCGAACCTTTCTTCATTGTGACGTTTTTTTTTCACTAATTTTTCTTCATCTCTGAATGTGTGTACTAACCAGGAGACAATGGAGTTTTACCTTAATGTTCGTAAATGATTTACGTTTTTATTTTTCTTCTGCCTTTGGTTGGTTGGTTGATTGTTGTTGTAACTTGACAAATATATGTCTATATTATAATAAGTTTGTTATGCATACTAATTGATAGTATAATATTACCTGGGCGCCACCATCACCACCAACACCAAGAATAACGTATTCAGATAACTAATAACACAATTTCTTTTTCTTCTCTTTCTTCAAAGAAAAATACAAGAAGCTAATTAAAGAAATTTCATTTTTTCTAAGCTGATAGTTGTTGTTGTTGAAGTGAGCGCTGATTTTATTTTCTTAATGAGCCAAAAAAAAAAAGTAAACAAATATGAAACACAACACCGGTTCAATTTGAAAACCTTAAAGAAAAAGTCAAACATCTTCATTTTTTATGTTAATTATTATTTTTGGTCATCGAACCGAGAAAAAAAAATCAGTCGGCATTTAATAGAAGCAAGCAAACCTTAAAAAAGAAAATTTATTATCCTAGTGAAAGAAAATATTTTAAATTTCTTACCTTTATCTTCTTGTTTATCAAATGAATGTGTCGATGTCCCATTAAAAACAACAACTTAAAAAAGGGTTAATATATTAATAAAATACTTGAGCATGTTTCGAGTTACGCCGATCTATAACGGATTTTAATGGTCGAAAGAGATATTCACTAATAATAAAAATCTTACCATTAGAATAAGAAACCCCGATCGGGGAAAAATAGAGAGAGAAAGTTATCGAAGAAAAAAGAAGAAAATTCACGATCCTAAAATTCGAAATGAATTCAGGTGTCATGCCCATAAAAACAAAAGGAACAGTAATAACAATAATTCTTCTCGATTGTTTCTTGTCCAATGATTCTTATACAGATATTGGTTCCTCTGTTTCTTGTTTTTTTTTGTTTCTTGAAACAAACAGAAAAAATACCATTAGATATCGAATAAAGAGAAAAACGTTTTCATTTGTTTACGGTTCTTCGATCACGAACAGATTTTTAAAAAAATCAATTCGAAAATTTTGATCATAAAATAATAATAAAAACAAGTAAAATAACGTAAGCAAACGAAACAAACACCATTATTGTTAGAATAATGATGAACATTTTGATCATTATCAACATCATCTTTATCTTATGAAACTACTTTATTTCGGCATCGAAGAATCGGTCATCGATTGATTGATGAAAACAAAACAAAAAACAATCGATGATTGGGTTTATTTGTTTGAAATGTTCACCTTCACTTCCCGAAAATCGTTTTTTAGATCACCCTGAAAAGAAAAGAAAAAGGAAACCATTTCTTGGCAACTTTGTTGAGATGCTGTAGATTTGCAGTTTCGATTTGGCAGTGTTTTTTTTTTTTTTGGAAACAAAGCATTTGAACAAAGCGAATATCGATGAACTCGATCCTCACCTCACAAATCGGTTCAAAACAGTAGAAAAAAAAAAAAATCTGCTTGTGTCAGGTGTCAAACATTACCTTGGAAGGCCTTAAAACAATGTGACATGAGATCTTCTCAGTGATTTTACACTGATATCAAATAACAAGATTCGTCCAAGCAAAAAGACCAAATTTTTTTGTTCTGAAACAATTTTTTAAAGTGTGGGACGATTTTTCGTTCGGTAATCGATTCGATTCGTTTTTTGGCGGTAAATGCTTGTCCAACATCATCATCATCGTCGTCATCCAAAAGTTGAGCACTGGCCAACAATAAATAACCCAAAAATGACAGCAATGAAAATCTCCCATAAAATGCTGTTTTCTCCTAAAATCATCATCATAATAATGTTGTTTTTTTTGTTGTTGTTATGAATCTTTAATTTGGAAAAAAATGATCAATTTATTGGATGCTAAATATTTTACTGTTCATTTGGGGAAAAGGAGGGGAAAAACTAAAACAATAACCATGCTTTGATGGCTTTTCATTCATTCAAATCGAAACAAAACAACAATAATCGTAAAAGGTTGGTTGAATCATCCGAACGGGGAGAATAAAAATAATAATCAATGATTGGCAATTGATTTGTTGTTTTTTTTTTTTTTTTTTAGGGAAATCCATTGATTATCATCATTCATTCATTTATTGGGATGTTCAATTTTTTTTTCGTATGTTTGTTCAATGGTTCGATGTTCCAAAATGGTAAGTGATTATATCATCATCATCATCAACTGAAGAAGTTGAAAGAAAAAAAAAAGATCCACATTTCCCGAAATTTAGTTTCATCTAGTTTATTATGATTATTGTTTGAACTAGTTTTTTTTGTTGTGTTTGTTTGTTGCCATCTTTTATAGTTTACTGTTCCTGGTTGTAAATGATAAGTTGATGATGATGATGATGAGAATGATAAAATTTTGTTACTTTTTTCTTTCTTTAACGTCCTTTATGAACATCAATTATCAAAATGGAATGTTTTTTAACGATCCACGTACGAAGTGCGAGTGTTTGTAATCGATCATTTTGTTGGTTGCTCGTTCGCTTGCTTGGTTTACTTTTGGGCCATTGTTGGGCAAACAACAACAAGAAAAAAAAAATCTTAGACACAACGGATTAATCAATAAGCTGAAAAAAATGTCGTCTGTGTTTTGGTTGTTTCTGTTCCGTATATCTTTTTTTCAAAAGAAAACAAAGGTTTGTTTCTGAAAATTTTAAAGTCTCATAATCGTTCTAGAGTAACAGTGAAAGAAGAAGAAAAAGAAGAAGCCATTTCATAACAGAAAGAGAATCATCACGTTGTTGAAGATCTATTTTATTAACATCATTAATAAAAATAATAATAATAGAAAAATAGATTATTAGATGCTATTATATTCGATGGATAATCTGCTGATGATAATGGTTTTTGTTTTGTTTTTTTTTTTAGACGATTCTCAGAACCGAAAAGAAGTTGTTTTGAGAAGATAAAGCTTCTGGAGGAAATTTCCCCAGTGAATCGTATAATGTTGTATGTCGATGATCATGATGATGATAATGATGTTTAACGAGATGTTTTTTTTTGCAGATAAAAATTTTCAAAACGTTTTGTTCAATGACAAGTTATTCGTGAAAGGTTTCCGATATCAATCTCAGTATATTGATGATTTGTGTTTTTTGTTTTGTTTGGCTGTTGTCTTTCAAAATCACATTTTTTTTCGCTCAAACAAATTTTGATGAATGTCAAGATGATTGGAAATGCCTTGAAAAATGTCTCTTTCTGTTGAGTTGTGTTGTGTGTTTGACCCTAAAACCGTTTTTTTTTCTCAATATCGAATTTGATTTGGATTAATGGAAATGGATGAAGATGATGATGAGGTGAGGGGAACAAGAGAGTGAAATGATAAAGCGACAATCATTCATTGACATTATAGTCATCATACTCATCGCCACACCAACTAGGCCATTTCTTGAAAATTTATGATTTTTTTTAAAAGCTGTTGTGCTCTGTTCAGTTCTGTTCAGATTTTGATCAAGATTGATTTGAGCGCTAAATTTAAACACATTAAGCAAGTTTCTCTTTCGATCAATGGGAATTTAATTGATGATGAGGAGGAGGTGGATGATGGAGGTGATGGTTCCAGCCAACAACAACAACAAGAATGTGATGATGTACCATTCAAATACCCAAATCGCTAATCTGATTTGTTGCTTGAGATGTAATACGTTTTCTTTTTCTGTTTTCAATTTTAAATTAATTTACTTTTTTTTCACCGCCATAGCTAGTTCATTCAAGTTTGGTAATATTCTCTGTTTAGCTAGTTATTTATTTATAAAATAACAGCAAATTTAATTATAGCTTTTTAAAGGACCAGAAAAAAAACAGTTTTTTTAAGATAATGATGATGCTCTGTGTCAGGTTTGATGATTAACAGAGTGTGTTCTTTTTCACTAATTTTACTTTTTTAATCTTTGAAGGGGACATCTTGGAACTCAAAAATCTCAGAAGAAATCATGTTTCGGTGGTTGGGAAGAGAGAAAAAACGAACTTTGAAAATCGATTGATGATTCGGTATTGATGATAATAATCGATTTTCTCTCTCTCTCTCTCTCTCTGACTCGGCAAAAGATCATTGATTTTGAGGATTATTATTATTTATCCCCTTGCTTCACTCAAATGGTTCTTCATGGTTCAGGTTTGTTGTTTTTTTTGTTTTTTTTTTTGAAAAAGCTTGAGGCATCGTTTTAGTTTTTATTTATAACCCATTTTGAAAAAGATTTTTTATGTTTTCATCCAGTTGTTCTCTCTTTCTTAGAGAAATGGATGAATGAAAATGATGATTTAACATTTTATCAAAACGAAACAAAAACTACCCCAAACTCAAAAGAAGAAGTCTGTTTTTATTAGCTATGGCTGAAGGGCATGTTGTGTGTGTGTGTGTTTTTTGCTTGAAAATAATATATATTATCGTGATTTGTCGTTGATTTTACACACAAACATCTCTCTTCGAAAAGATATTGTTTCAACTTTGAACTCTTTTCTCTCTCTCATTTCAATAAGCTAATCGTTTAAACTTACCTGATTTTTAATGTACCAAGAAAAAGAAAAATTAACCAGAAAACTAAATCAAACCAGGAGCATGGAAGACGAATACGAAGCGAGAATGAAATCAATTTTATTTTTAGATTTATTAAAACAATTTTATT
Source organism: Octodonta nipae (assembly GCA_034190945.1). Lineage (NCBI taxonomy): Eukaryota > Metazoa > Arthropoda > Insecta > Coleoptera > Chrysomelidae > Octodonta > Octodonta nipae. The sequence continues at coordinate 9,774 of JAVLUE010000135.1, forward strand.
TATAAATCAAACAAACACACACAAAAAGGTCAATCAGTTAGATTTTTTTTTTTTTTTTTGACGATCAGATAATCAGAAATCAAGCAACAAACACATAGGTGAAGGTAGTGTGGTGATATTATCTCTTTCTCATTTAATCAGAACTTTGATAAATTTCAGTATGATTGTTCTGATAATATCATTATCATGATGATAATGATCAGATTATGATTCAGGCTTTCAGATTGTGCTTCGTAGTTTGTTTTTTCAATCTTCTTATGAATAGCAAAATATAAAAAAAAAATTTATTTAGAGCTAGGGCCCTGTTGTTTGAGGAGAAACAGCAATCAACAGGTAGTACAAAAAAAAATCAACAATATGATGCTTGTTCTTATTGAATTAAAACATTTCTATTCAATAGAGAGAAAAAATTTGGTCCCCAAATGATGATTGGAAAATAATTGCAACCAACGTCGTGCAAGGTCTCTCTTTCTCTTTTCAATGATGTGCTAGTTGACATGTTTGATATATTCCAAAATTTAGGAGAACGATCGATCATCATTGCGAGCGAGAGAAAAAAAAATTTTATATCATCGATAAAATTTTTTGATGAAAGGCCTAGATTTTGTTCTGCCTTAACTAGTCTGCATGTTGACCTAGATTTTTTTTTTCCTCTCAACACCAACAGACGATAATTTATTTAGGAAAACATCTAAACGCCCACCACCACCACCAAAAACAACAAATAAGTTCTTCAGCAATAAAATTGAATTATCAATCGATCGATCAATCAATCAATCGATGGACGATGTTATCGATCATCATTGTTTGTTGTTGAACTCATCCCGACACTTTTTTTTGGCAAATTGGGTTTATTTCTCCCCTCTTCTCGAGAGAGAGAGAGAGAGAGTCTCGTCAAATATTTACTTTTGACCTTTGTTCTTTGTTGAACTACCGAAGGGGGATGAGGAGAGAACGAACGGGAGGGGAAATCACTCTACTACCGAAAATTTGGGTTTCCATTCACTTTCTTAGAAGAGATGATGATTTCATTATTTTTTGTTTTGTTTTCCCATAATCATCACATTATTTTGTTCTCATCTTGCAATCGTTGCGACAGAGATATACATAAACATCAAGTATCATCAGGTATTTGATGTATCATCATCTTCATCTTTTAAAAGAGACTACGCATGCCCCACGCTTGCGCATTACAATTTAACAATAATTTTATACAAATATTTTTAATATTTATGATTGATCCACGAAAACATCTGAATTCGATTTCGAATTTTCTTTCGAGACAATTTAATGTTTTTTTTTTTTCACCTAGCCAAGCAAGCTTTTAATCTAGATCAAATAGTCTAGGTTTTTGTTGTTTTTTCTGCCCTCTCCCATTAAAAATACTTCATACAATAATACCCTCGAGACATTCGGTTTATTCCATCATCATGTTTTAATTGTCGCCGCCAACAACGACGACGACGACGCCATTTTTGGTTTCATTTAAATTATGGCAAGAGAAAAGCCTAGCTATCTTTTACCTCTCGAAGGAAAAAAAATCATCTCTCCTGATCAGGTGGAACGAAATGTTCGTTCTTTTTCGCTAAGATTCTCTTTTTTCCACCTATCTAACTTTCTGTGCTGCTGCTTGCTTGTTATCTCTCTCTCGGTTGTTATGTCATCTTTCTATTTTTTTTTCCAATTTGGAAAAGAGAGAGAGCCAAAGAAAGAGAAACTTTCTAATAAATTTTCGGGTAGCCGGGTAAACACACCGTTTCACTAACTTTTCCCGAGCAATTTTCTTGTTTTTTTTTTTTTTGGTTGATTGGGGGATGTTTTTTTTTCTTTCAGGTAATATCACAGCGCTTGACGAAGAAAGCGTTTTATCTCTGCTTTGATGTCGAGAAGAAGAAGAAGAAACGGGTAATCGGCTTAACCTGGGAATCGTGGACTGCTGCTACCTGAGCTTTCATCTGAAAATTTTTGTGCTTGATGATGTTCACGATGTTTTGGAGACGAGAGCAGAACGTTCTCTCAGCTTATTTCAGCTCGGTTGTTGCTGTTTTCTCTTTCGTTTTGGGGGAAAGAATTTTCAGGTAAAATTTTTTCTTCTTCTCCCGATTAATCTAACGTTTTTTTTTTTAAATAATAGTAGTACTTGGTACGCAAGTTAGGTTAGTTCATCATCTTTGTTTATCTTCCACTTTTGTCTTGAGCCCGGTGTTACTTTGAGCCAGACTTGCGCGCTTCAGCGTGCTCACCACCACCGCAAAACGGGATGGACTTATTATCATTCTTCATTTAGTTATCGGGTGCGTTTTGCTTTGCGTTACTTGTTCTACGGAGGAGAAGAAAAACAGTTTCATCTTCAACCATCTCAATCGTGGTTGTTGTTATCTCTTGTTTGTTCAACCACTGTACGTCATTTTTGAAAATCAAATCTTGTTCAAAAAAAAAAAACCGAAGCATCCATCTATCTATCCATTGATTCTCTAGCACACATCAAACATCATCAAGCATCTTGTCTCTTCTCAAAAAAAAAACTCTTTCTTTCATTTTTTATTCTCTGAAGAGTGGACATAAAACCACCACCATCTCAATACGAGCAACAATTATCACCAATATCCATTCATCTTGTTGCTTCCATCTGGTTGAGATATATCAGAGGTTGTGTTTTGATTTGGCTTAGTCCCAAACGAACGAACAAACAGTCTCGCTGGAAGTATATAAAAACCTCGAAAAATTGTTTGAGAAAAACTTTTTCGGAAACTACACCAATTTCAAATGAGTGTTTCAAACCCTGATGTACACGGTGTTTGTGTATCATCAAATTGAATTAAACGTTTTGGGTTTTAATTATATTTAAATGAAGACAACTTCATGATAATTCAACATTTATTCAACCCAACTAATCAACAACAGTTTCAAAACAATTCATTCAACATTTATTGATTGAATGAAGTGAAAGGCCCGAGAAGTGGACCTTGCAAACCATCCAAATCTGCAGTTTGTGCTTGTTTATGTGATTTGTTTGATTTGGTTTGTTTTGGTTGTTGTGTCCATAACAATTCACTTCGGGTCATTTTTTTTTTCTGACCAAACCGGGTCAATGTTGTTGTGTTGAACTGTGTCCCAAAAAACCTTAATCATCATCTGTTTAGTTCATCATCAACAACAATCGACATCATCGACTTGTTTTGTTTGGTTTTGGCTGATTAACCCCCAGCAACAACAATCCTGGTTGTTGTTTATTTTCAACCAACAAAAGAAGAACTTCTATCTAGTGTGTTTTGTATTTTTTTTTTTGTGCTGAAGAAAATAGAAAACTGGTCAGCAAGCAAACAATATATTTTCTTCTCATTTAACCATTCAACCAACCAACCAACAACCAAAAAAAACAAACAGCTTTTCTTTCAAAACAAAATAAATACCGGCAGCCATTTTGAAATCGATTTGACCAAGTCACACAACCTTTGAAAAGTCCATTCAGATCGTACAATCAACATGACGACGACGACGACGATGACGATGAAGAGGACAAGAAAAATGAACACGGTAAGTGACCAAAAAATTGACCAACACCATTGACCACACATTAAGAACTGTAGGTTGTTGTTTTGTTTGAGAAAACCCTTCTCTTGGTTTCTGTGTCTATCTGTGAGATGATGAGAAAGGATAAAAGAAGAGATTACCATCATGATGATCATGATAAAGATGAAGATAATTATGGAAAATGATGGTTGCTGTGACGAAGACGGGGAAACTGTCGAGCTTCTTTTTGAAAAGATCTGCTATTTCTCTAGCTACTGGTCGTTTTGTTTTCAAATGAATCATTCAGGGATAATCTCTTTCTCTCATCACTTAATGATGATTGTTGATGATTCGATAGTATCGATGGTTCGATTTTTTCATCTTATCATCAATGAATCCTCACATTGGTTGATTGGATTATGATGAATCCTTCTGATGATTTATGAAAGATAATGATGATGATGAGTATAATTGTGAGCAGACCAGGTTGTTTATTTGATTTTTTTTTCATTATTATTATCTTGATTTAGATACGATCTTTTTTTATATCTGATATGAGCTGTTTCGTTAAGATCGTTATCTTATTTTATTTGGTTAGATTTCGATGATTGATGTTGAATGATGATCATCGAATCAGAATGAAAGTGAAAGATCTTCATCAGATATGATATGACTTTTATTTTCTGAGAAAAAAATCGAATGAACGTTTTTCAATGATGCTGTTCAAAGATGAGATGTTTTTTTTAGATTAGCTCGGTGGTCATCACAGCAAGACCGTTTCAATCAATTTTTCAATTATGAGCTGAATGGTTAAGAAGGAGCAAGAATTACTTCATGAGGAGGATAATGATGACGAAGATGAAGATGATATTCGATCAATTCGCTGATGAGACAAGTTTGAGCCTGCAAAAAAAATTGTTTTGTGATTAATTTGTAGATTTCCTAGGAGAGAAGAGGAAAATTATTAATCGAATTTAATAACTTTTTCCGTTCAAAATTCACGAAACATTATCTTGTCCATCGTTTATGAAGAAGGTTCTCGTGGTATACGTTCTATGTGAAAGTGTCAATCAATTGAAACAACAAAGTATGAACAGTTCCCTCCCCTCCTTCGAACCTCAGTTAATAATATTTATCATCAGACATCATCCTGATATCTTACCTGTGAAAAGAATGCTGTTGTTTTGTTTTTTCAATCAACAGAACAGAGGAAAGTTTTTTGTTTTTCGGTCTCAACGACCAAATAAACGAGAGAGAAAGCCATTTAACTGTCTGTCCAGGCGGTCAAGTATTGACCGGTTATCCTGTTTTTTTTTCTCCCCTCCTTCACCATTGATTAACATATAAACAGGAACATAAAAAAACATCCATTGTTTTAGAAAAGAAAAAAAAATTCAGCCAAACATACTTTCTATTTTCAAACAGTTTGGGTTTTCATTCTCGAAATAGCCGAAAATTTTAAACATTCAATGAAGAGTTATTCGTTTGATGAATGAAACACTAGATATTTTTATTTTCTGTTGATTGATTTCCAAAAGAAATTTTCACAAAACAGTTTCAATCGATGAATGAATTTAGAGGCTGATCGAAAATCAATGGAATCATTGTTGAAATCCATTGAGGCATTCTAATGAAACTATTTCGTTGATTCATTGTGGATCATCGAACTTGGGAAAAAGTTTTAAGCTCTCTTAAGATGGACTAGATGTGTTTGAGAAGAAAAAAAAATTGGAATCAATCTGATATCGCTTGGTCGAGCTATACGGGAGGAATGTGTCATACTATCATGGCTAACCTTAAAGTTGCCAATAAAATTTGTGTTTTTTCGAATCACAACAAAAAAAAATGTCCGCCAAAAATTTTAGGACAAGTTTTTCCTTCAAGTTTCCACCAGAAAACTAGGTCGACTAGGTGGTCAGGTGTCGATCACACGCACACTGTTGTTACATTCACTTCCATACACACAGACACACGCACACACACACACCTAGACACTTAGTATCACTATCACATATCGATCATATATCGATATCATATCTCTCACAGATGATAATAACCAGAAGGGAAAAATTTCTCAACATCAATGAATGCTGTCACTATTCATAACCAATGTTTTTGTTGAGCCGAATGAATGAACTATGCTGGTTTTTCATTCAAATCGAATTTTGTCTATCTGCTTGATTGATTGATTGATTGATGGATGGATGGATGGATATTTATTACAGTCAGAAAAGAAAGAAAAGATCTTATCAGTCAGAAAATCTGATTGCAAAAAGCGAAATTTTTTTTTCTTCTGTTTTTATGCGATCATCACCATGAACGCAGGAGAATATCTTGAAAAATAATTCGTTTTACGCATGCGTTGATGTTATTGAAGGAATGTTTTAATTTTATCCTCGTGTTGATGATCTCATTTGGAAATTTCTTCGATCATCATCTAAATGTTTTCATAAAAAAATTTAGGTTTACACTTTTTTTTAGCTGTGTGTCCGACAAATAAACACACCTTGATTTCAATAATTAATTCCATAAATGGTTAGTTTTGTTTTGAGGTAACAGCTTAATTGTGTTTGGGTGTTTGTATGTCAAGGGATTGTTAACGAACTATCATGATGATAATCATCATTTTAAAATTAGCTTTCTCGATCGCTATTTCACAAGGTACAAACTTCTGTTTTGCTAAATCACGTGATGAGTAATCTGGCTAGTTCTCTTTTTTTCTTTCATTTAATCTTTGAAATGAGATGAAACTGAGATGTGTTTTTTTTTCAGCGGAGGCTTTTCAAGAAAACAGTACCAGTTTAGGCCTCCTATACTCCAACACAGACCGTGTTCTTCCAGAAGGAGATTTTCAGTTGTGACACGTTTTACCTTGCTTCAATTCGCCATCATTCGAGATGGATGATCTAAATTTGAAAACAAGCTATTTGTTCCCAAAACAATAATCAGATTATTACTGAGAGTAATGGTTTGAGCATCATCATTTAAATTATTCACACACACAGATTGACTCACACGCTGACGCACGCATTTGGTCAGTGTGAGACAATCGTGGTCACGTTATTTATTTATTTTTTTTTTCGAGAAAAAAGCATCTTACTCATCGATCATCATAAGATGATTTTCATCCATGTTTCTTTTTGTTAAATCGCTTGATCTTAGATTCTCAAAGTTGAATTCGATCACTCAAACTGGGAACCAATGAAGGTCTCTGGTTCAATCAATCATCCAGATAATTTTATTGAAAGTTTTGAATAGCACAATCTAGTGATGTCGTTTATGAGTGAACCGTTCACTTCACTGGCTCTGTATTATTTTCCTCTTACCTGGAACCAATCAGCCAGTTGGTCAATCAATCAACCACACTACTCAATGCACTCATTAGTTTTCAATTAAATTTTCATTTTTCCGTAGAGAAAGTTTTTTTCAAGAACAGCCACCACTCGTGGCTCTACATTTTGATCAACAAGAAAAAGATTCGATTTACCTGTGTCTATCATTCTCGTCTAGCTTACCTGTCACACAGTTGGTGTGTGTGTGTGTGGGTGTGTGTGTCTTCTGCCATAGACAGCTTTTCGGAAGAAAGTAGTTTGGTTATTGATAAATAGAAGAAAAACCTAACCACACAACTACCTGTGTTATTATTTGATTTGTGCCATTATTTTATTGGTACGATGTGTCTATTATTTACTTGCCTTTCCATTTGCTGTTTGTTCATTGTTAATTGGATAATGATGATTCAACAACAACAACAGCATCAACAAAAAATGGACAGTGTCCGAATTTTTTTTCTCGTTTTTTTACTATTGTAAAATATTAGAGGAAATAATTTTCTTCAAAAAAAAAAAAAAAAAAAAAAATGTTTCAATATTTTTCTCTCTGTTTGATTTGAATGAAACACAGTGTACAGTGTCCCCAATTCAAAGAATGGCTAGGCTTTTCCTATCTTCCTGATTATGAAAAATACTGATTGACTGTAGTTCCATTTGGAACTGAGGTGTGCCCTGACCAAATCTCAAAGGAAAAGAATCTTGAAAAAAAAATTTTTTGTTACTTATTCCTTTACGGGTACCGTTCAGATTTGGCTAGATTTTTTTTTTTGGGCCAATCATTTGGTTGTGCCAACTTGTGTGTTTCTCATTGATTTTAGCTATTTTTACTTTTCAAGAAAATTTAAACGATTTAAAATTATTTTTATTTATTTATTTTTTTTACAAATATTTTTTCCCAAATACTTTTCTTTCGTTAGTTTCATTGATGAAGAGGAGATTAAATTTTAATTACACCTCAATCACACACAATGCTGGTCACGTTTGCCAAGTATTGTTATTTGCTTAGGCTGGTTGTTTTGTTAGCTTGCTTGGCTAGGCTTAGCTTAGCTTAGCCTAAACGAAAGAAGAGTTTCTCTCATCTAAGTCATGGTTCAAGTTGTTTTTTTCTGAAGAAAAACGAGTAGCAAAAGGGGAAATCATCTAAATTTTTATCCAGAGATTACTATTCCAAATACCATTCGTTCGCTTTCAATAAAAAAAAATTAAGATTTAGGCTTGGGGCTTAACTTAAAACGTGATCAATTGTTTGCCCAGAAAATGTTCTAATGTGATCCGAGATGGAATGAACAAAAAAAGAAAAGAAATTTAAACTGATAGTTCCATCATCTTTTATCTGATTAAACTTTCCGTGTCCCTTTCAAAGAGAGAGTTTGTTAAGTTTGAACAAAAAAAAAACTATTTTAAAAAAATTTCAACAGCCACAAAAAACATCCGCCATTTTTTTTTATGATGGCGGAGGCTTTCACATATGAAGAGACAATCAATGCTTGCCGCAAATTGATTGCTTTCTTTGTGTGTGTGTTGGTGTGTGGAAAGTGTTTTCATCTTGTTACCATCTTACATCATGATTTTTGGCCATCATTATTTTTTTCCAAAAAAGATCTATCAAATGTATAACACTCAGGGAGGGGGGGGAGAGGGAATTACCATACGACATATTTGAATAGAAGTTTTTTTTTTATTGATTCCACTATTTCGAGTCATTTTGGTTTATTTGGCAATTTGCCACCATTAGTAATATAAAAAATTCAGAAATCTAATGAATTGGAGAAGTGAATCATTTTTTTTCCTTGATCAAAAGGATGAAACTATTGTCATGGTTGGTAGTGGAGTGTTCCGTTCTCGCCCTCTCCTAACAAACAATGATTCAAGTGACACAACGACACATGAATCATTCAGCGTTTTCCCTTTTCGCTGGACAGGATGGATGATTTCAAATTATTAAGTTTATTCATCTCTTCCTTCTTCCATTCAGGTTGATGGCATAATTTAAGTTTTGAGCCTACACCCTTGGTGTGCACAAAACACACACACACAAAGACTTAATCTAACCGAGATGTTATTTGGATTATATGATTTTCGTTTTATTAAGAAAATAATTTAAATTTAGAATCATAGAATGATGATAATTTGTTTGTTTGGTATGCGCCAACAACAGGTGAATGACAATCAGTCAGGTGAGAGAGAGAGAGAGAAAGAAAGTGCCATAAGAGGCAATTTTTCAATAAATCTTGTGTGTGTCTGTGTGTGATTGTAGTCCTAGGTAAGCCAAAGTGTCCTAACTTGGGCAGCTAGCTCGATGTGTTTGTTTTATCATACTCTCATGACACCCAGACAATTTAAAAACCACTCGAGCACTTGGCTTGATGGACAAATCCCCTTGACTTGATAATCTTGATGTTGTCCAGTTGAGTGGTCAAGTTGTTTTTTTTTCAAGAAGAAGAAAGTGCTCCCGGAAAGCATTAGAGAAGCAATCTGTTTCTAAGGAAACAGGATCAAAAAAGAGATTAAACAGAGATTTATTTTCTGAATACTTGAATGATTGAATTTGAAGAAGTTTTCTTAATAATCTTTGTTTGTTTGTTTTTTTTTAGGCAACGCTGTGGTTGTTTTTGGTTGTTGGCTGCTTCCAACATTGGCCAACATTAGCATCGGACAGCACAGCTACCGCCACCGCCGCCACTGAAGAACAACAATCACCGGTAACGACAATGATGACCACATCCATTGCTCAACACCATAAACCATCGGAAAAGGTGGTGGACACTGTCGAGGATCTTTATCAAATGCCATCGCAGCAGCAACAACAATATGCAGCCTATGATGAAGTCCCACATCACTCACCACAACAACAATCCACTCGAGAAGAGTTTGGATTGAGAAAATCGGCTGCTTCCTCGATGGCCTCGTCATCGTCTTCTTCTTTGGCATCATCTTCGCCGTCCAACGATCAAAGTCAACAGCTTCAACAGATGGAATCTCAATACTCGACCGATATACAGCCAATGTCTTCGTCGCCATTCGATTTTCGTCAATTGAACCCGAATGGCGAAAGTGGCAGTGGTAATGGTTTCTCTGGTTCATCACTATCAACCGGTGAATACTCACCATTCTCACAGCCAAGCGATTCGAATGATGCTGGCTCGTCAGGTGGAGCTTCCAATAGCGAAGAGAATGGATCACCATTCACACCGATTTCGATGTCCGTTTCCGAAGCATTCCAAAAGTATTTCCCAAAACAAGAGACCTCAAAATCAATGGAAGAACCCAAAACGGATTCAACTTTCTCATCATATGCAACCAGTCAACAGGTTTGTTGTTTTTCAATTTTTTTATTATTTACAAATTTGAAGGTTTTTTCTCCTTCTTAACACGATGATGATGAGATGACCTAGGCCAGAGAATAGATTTTTCTAACGAAGATTGATCACCGAATTTTTAACCGAAATTCGAAAAATCTTTTCGGAAATCAAATTCTTCGAACGATGATTGCCCAACTCGGCAATGACTAACTATAATTATCATCTATTTATCTTTGAATGATAATCATGATGATGATGATAATAATAATACAGTTTCGATAATTAATTTTTCACGCTTCACTTAACCACAAAAGCTATAAGAAAGCAACCAACCAACCAACCACTTTTACTATCTTCTTGTTTATTGATTCTAAATTTTTGATACGTCATCTTTGAACAATCATCATCTTGTTAGATAATCGGAAAATCGGTTTTTTTTTTTTTAAAAGTTTCGGATTTTTTTTTTCTAACAAAAAAAAAAAATAAAATAAGGAAACTTTTGTTTGTGGAAACGAGACAAACAAATCACGGGATGATTATTACGATGATGATCGTCATTATCATTATAAATTATCTTGGCAGATTATTTTCGGTTATTGGTTTGGCTGTGGGTTGTAATGGTGGTGGTTGTGGTTTTTTTAGTGTGTGTGTGTGGTCAGCCAACCAAATCAAACAAACAGTCAGTCAGTCAGACAGATAGATAGACTGACTGACTGACTGATGATTCTGAAGCCAAATTTTGGTTTCTCTTGGCTGAAGATTTGAAGAAATTTCCCTAAAGGAAAAAAGTTTCAGTGTTTTATGATTGCTGAGAAGTTTTTGGTTAGTTATTCACCCGGAAATCCCAGTAGGTTATCCCATCGAGTCAAATCAAAATCTAGGTTTTTGAATGTATCCAGAGGAAATTTGAAGATCTTTTTGCTTGGAAATTCAGTTTGAGTTTCTCTCAGATGAAAGTTTATATTTAGCCAGGATTTTAACCTGATTCTCTCTTGTTTCTCTCAAATATCACCATGTTTAAAATTTATCATTGATCAAGATTTTCAAGAAGAAATTAATTTTACTGTCACGAATAGGTTATTTTTTTTGAAGAAAATATTCTGGCTCTAAAAGGATGATGACCATCGGTCAACAGTAATCAGAATCATAATTACTCGTTGACCGTTGTTGAATAATCTTGAAGTTATTCATTCATCGTATTATAATCGTGATAATCGATTTACAAGAAGTTTCTGTGCTTATGACTTTCTTTACGAAAATTTCTTCTAAGATTTTCTTCTCAATGCTTTTTGGTTTTCTTTCGATGAGATATCGTTCTTTGTTGGAAAGCAATTAGTTCATCTCGATTATTCAAAGCCAAATTGTGTCATGTTTCATTCATCATTGGACACATATTCTCTTACTCTTGGGCTCATCCAAGATCATCAGGTTTTCTGGTTCCATCTAGGCTAATCGCTTTATTTCATTGAATCATTTCAGCTATTTCTTTGAGGGAGCCTTTGATGGGAAAATGTAATCTTGATTTTGTCTGATTGACATTTTAGGTTGAAGCTCTGTGTATTTTGCAATGAAAGAATAAGACAAAGGTGTAAGATGACCTAAGATAAGATTAGGTTCAAGATCCGATTTGAAAAAAAAATGATCGATCATTCCTTTGAAAATGGTTTAATTTGAGAATTTTTTTTTCTTCTCAATGAAACAGATCAATCAACAGCAGCAGCAGCAAACAACAACAACCGGCCGTTGATAAGCGGCTCTGTCGATAGATAGTCTTCGAGAGATTGTCGAGAAGGAACCATTGGCCAAGTCAAATCCTTTTGATCCGCCATCACCACCTTTGTCGGCATTCTTACCACCACCGAATGGTGGCGTTGCATCATCCTCTCCATCATCATCCTCTTCGGTATCTTCGTCGTATCAACACACACCATCAATCATCATCGCAACCATCGAGTTCATCGGCTCAGGTGATCCAATACCATCACCAACAGTTACCGTCACAAAGCCACCATCAACAGATGACGGTCGCCGACTCGACTGATGCTGATCACCTATCAGCCTATCAAACCCCACCACAAATGATGAGCCAATTCTCTTATGTAAAGGAGTCGGCGCCAACATCCTCGCAAACCGTGATGAACGGAAATCAAGCCTCGGCCTCTGGCGAGAACATTGCTTCAGCATTGTTGCAGGACGATGCCGAGGAGGAGGCCTACGCTTATAACACAGAAAATTTTGATGAAAACGGAAAGAAAACGGTGGTCTACCCCAGGCCGGTTCAGTTGCCCGATCTGAGTCGAACCAAAATGATCGAATCGTTTGATGTGGTCAGTGGGAATGATCAACAAACACCACCAAACACCAAAAGTGGTCAATCATTTAAATCTCTGTTCGAGAGTGAGGGAAAAAGTATCAATGAACAGCAACAATCGACTGGCTTCTATGAAACGAAACCACCATCTTCATCATCATCGTTGTCTCAACTTCAACCGATCGATCTGTCATCGATGAAACCAAAATCACAACAATCACTGGACAATAATCAATATTATTCTGGTTCGTTGACCTTTTCTTCATCAAACGATTATAGTGGTCAAGGTTCTGGTAAAGTTTCATCATCGGATTCGCAAAAAGAATCATCCTCCTCCTCTTCAAACTATAAGAATGGATACGCCGATAGTTCTAGTTTGGTTGTTGAGGGTGGTGAAAATGGTGGTGGTGGCAACGCGCCAACCGGTCCACAAAACATCGAATACGGTGGCTTTGTTCCAATCAAGAAGGAAAATTTGGGAAATCCCGTGCGAGATAATATGATCAGAGTGAAGGATAACGAGATGGATATCAATGGTGGTGGGCAATTGATGCCCACTGGCCAAAGTATTTTGAGTCATTCCCAGAGAAGATTGTTCAAAACCACCATCCTCAGCCCTTCCACCACCACCATCAGTTGCCCTATGAATTCAGCTTGAATGGAGGCAAACAGATTTCGACACCGGCTGTTTTTGAAACCATCTCCAACACCCAATCAGGAGGATCGTTTGATAATCAATTCGTTCAATATGAAACCATTCCTTCATCACAACCTCAATCATCATCATCGTCACCATCTCAGCCAGCTGATTTCAGCTTACCTGATCAGATGTTCTATCAGGAGCCACCGGGTTTGATGAGAGGTCCACCACAAAATTCCCAGCCGCCGCCGCCACCAAATATGTACGGACCACCGCAGCAGCAAATGAATGGCGGTTATCGTTATCAACATGGTGCTCATCAACCACCACCTCCACCACCGCCTCATCAATTGCAATTCGATTCGATGCACAACAGTTTCAACAATTTCCACAGCAACAACAACAACCATCCTGGCAGCAATCCCAAACTAAACATTCAAGTCAAGCCATTGTATGGTCGTGAAGCGATGCGCAAGCTCAAAGAGTTGGGCATCAACGAACACGAATTCTATGGCACCGTCAACAAGATCATGCAAAAATCTCGAGGATTAGGCTCTCCGTTGAATCAGTTTGGTCGGCCGTTTATGCCGAAAGCTAATCTGTACCGGAGTCCACCGAAGAACCATCAACGCCAACGTCAGCCATCCTTTTACAATAAGAAAGTCAACAAGCCATTCAGTAACAGCATTGCCGAAGATTTCGATTTGAGTAAGTGTTTTTCTTTAAGATTTAGGCTTTTTTTAAGGAGATTTCGATTGATGAGATGATTCATTCACTAACAAGACAATAATCGACGGTGTTTTGAAAAGAAACTTACCACAGGTTTAGCTAAAATAGAATCCGATCATTTACAGATCAGTGACAGATCGACTTTTCAACCACCAAAACAAATTTGGTTGATCATCGATTAATAATCGAATGTTTTTCATTGTGGTGTTGTTTTGTTGTAGACTTTTTAAAAGATGAACTTCCGCCAGGTGCCTCGTACAATCCACGCGATGTCGGACTGGATGACTCGGTTTTGGCTCAAATCCATTTGCTAGACAGTGGAATCGGTGGCTACCGCTATCCGACCTTCTATCCTGGCCGTGGTTCGATGGCTAATCTACAGAGTCTGGTTTCATCAGCCCACCAACGGCCACAATCATTGAGACCTACAATGGTGGCCTCGCCATCCAACCAGGTGTTTGGCCCAAGCAAGAAACCCCCAAAAGATACGTTAACATTGCGACCGATGAACAGTATGCTTATGCCATTGATGTTTCCGGCTTCAAACATTTTCACTGGCCGCCGAGTGCCCTATTCGAACACTGGAAAAGGATTCCGAAGCCAATACGGTTATAAAGCGGCGGCAGCAGCAGCGGCAGCTTCAGAACCTAAACCCCAATTCACGTTGCCCAACAAATTTAAGCTGTTCGATACGAGCAAGCAAACACCATTGATGAGTAGCGTGACATCGTTGCTTTCTCAAGCGGCCGCAGTGTCAGCCGGCTCATCACCATCTTCTGATGCCAGCAGTGGCAATGACAACGATGACGATCTCAATCCGTTATCACAAATTTTGGGTATTCGTTCGATCAAAGGTATCAAATCGTTAGTCTCTTACCTGACGGGAGGGGTGACTGGTTGATCCATGACCAGAAAATCAATTGAATCGTTTTTTCTTTTTTGTTTGAATCTATTACCATCTTCTATTTGTTGCCAAAAAAAAAAAAATACCAAAAAAAAAAAGAAGAGCTTGGAGTTATCCAACATCGATCGAGTATCGATAGTGTTGTTCTTTTCTTTCTATTCTTTTTTTTCTGTCATTGTTTTATCCATCAACATTCTCATCTCATTTCAATCATTACCATCATTCACATCATTATACAAAACGAACAACAACAAAAATTGTCTCAAACCAAAACAGTTTTCTTAAATTTCAAATTGTCAATTTTAAAAATATATCATAGCCAAAAATAACCGTTCTCGCTGTTAATCAATGTTTTCCCCAGAATAACCGGAGAGAAATCTTGAATTTTTATTTTATTTTTTTCTTTCATCAAATTTGTTTTCAATCCTTTTCCACATCCTCATACAAACATTGATAGGTTGTTATTTTTTGTTGTTTTGTTTTATTTATTTGAAAACCCAAACACATTACAAGTGATATTTTCCCTAAACAAATTTTTTTCAGTATTGACTCTTGTTCGAGTTTTTTTTTTCGTTTGTTTGTTGACATCTCTGTTTGAGGGTTAATCAATCTCTCATTAGAAGAAAACAATTGATTAACCCTCAAACGACCCAAACACACACACACTCACACAGAAAAACAGGACAGAAATTTCTCTAAGTTTGGTTTGTTTTCAACAAGCACTTGCGGCAGCAGCACTCATTGCTCAGAGATAAAAGCTTCTTGTTCTTTTTTTTTCTATTATCTCATCTCAACTCTTTCATTCTGATCAAATTATTGCCAATTACAAGCTATGTTTGGCCAAAAAGAAAGAAGAAAGTTGTTGCGCTGGCGCATTTACCGGTAGCAGCAGACGATATTTTTTCCCGAAATATTCCCGTTTCAGAACAACAAGAAGAAACTTTTTCTTTACAAAAACAACATTTGGAATTATTTCATTATCCTCATCAAATCATTATTTGAATTATTGATCAATAATTTGTATTTGTAAATAGTTTTTTTTATTATTTTTATTAATCTATTTTCTCTTGCTTTTATTTTTAAATCAATAAAATTTATAATTTAAAAATTGAATCAGTTTTCACTCTTCTATAGGGTGAGAAAGAATTTAAATTTAGACGGTTCACTCTCGATGCGCTAGATGTCTCTGATAATCGAACCAAAAAGAATAAATTTTTAATTACCGCAACCGAAATGAGAAAGAAAAATAAAAAAAATACCCGCAAGAAGTTTAATTGAAATTAATGTTGACGTTTTTTCCACCTTGACCACCACCACCACCCTCCTTCTTTCTACCCGAAACACCAACCATGGTCACAAGAAGTTTTCTTCTTTTTCTTTTTTTTCATTTTGCCGTCCAAGTTCGACACACAATCGAACCACAGCCAATTTTCAGCAAACTTGTTTTCTCCATACGAAGATTTAAAAGCATTTTGAGATTTTGTTTTCAGTTTCCCGGAAAAACACAATTTCACCATCAACGTGAGTCTCTTTTTTTTTTTAAAACTAATAAATTTTAAATTTAAATTTATGTGAAAGGATTAAAATTTTTTGTTGTTGAAAACAGAATACTAGCTGGTAGAGAGAATGGTGACTGTAACAGGAGGTAGCAAACGAACGCACACAAGATCATCTTAATTAAAACTGAAATGGGAATAATTTTTTATTAAAGTTTTCTTCTAGCCAGACTCTAGTCCCCATGAAAATCTATAGGTCTCGGTGTCTTCGTGATTAAGAAACTGGGAAAAAACGAGAACGTGGCGGTCTTTAACTGCCAATATTTTTTTTCTTCTGGAAAATCTTCCCTAAACACAGGTATGGTTGTCCATTGTGTTCCTATGTTTTTTTTTCTGTGGTGTGACGTTTGAAGTAATCAAAGTTTTTTTTTCTTGTTTGTTTGTCAAGTATTTAAAAGCAAGGCTGAAAAAAATCTAAAACTAAAAATCTACTTTTTTGAAATGAAGTGAAACCGAGAGTGGGTTATTTTAATTCTGATTTGTCCAATAAAAAAAAAAATAGTGATAATTCTGTGTTTCTTCATCGATTTTTTCTTAACAGTTTTCCAAATTCAACAGCAATATTCGATAGAAAAATGAATTTTTTTCAAATTAAAAATTTCTCATCGTTATCGCGATTTTTCCTGTTGGTTGTCATACTTGGTTTTGGAGCGTTATATTCGGAATGCTATTCGGTTGTTCAACCGGAGGTGGATTGGTCAGGACGACAGGAGAAAATCTCTAGATCGTTAGATCTCGATACGGCCGTACCGATCGCCACCAACAATCGTCTGATGAAAATGGTTGGCGATTGTCTACCGTTACGTGCATTGATCGCCAATCGTTTCAATCGTTGTAAGTTGGGTCAAAATAGGGAAAATAAATTTTTTCTGTTTAGTTGTGGTTCTTTTTGTTGTTGTTGTTGTTTTCTATCTTTTGTTTTTTTTAACAGTGTTCTTAGTGTTTTTTTCTGCTGAATTTTTCATGTTTGGAATTAATTTATTATCATTGATATGTTAGCGCCGAATGAGAGAATGTTGCGCAACGATCCCGATCATCGAGATATCGAGCATCTGATTCGAACCCATTACAATTGTCTGCTGCAGAATGATCGGATACGTTTTAAGAAATCTCTACCGACTACAACCGCCATAAAAAGTTTGGGAAAGTTTCGAAGCTCGAACATGGAAAACAATGATGAGATTGGTGGTGGTGGTGGTGTTGGTGGCGACCAAGCAAATGGTTTCGGCAATGAAAATGTTGTTCCACCAAAAAGTTTCCTGTTGATGAAATGGGTGAAACCCCAATTGGAGCAACTGTTCAGAAACCGATTACAAACCGATTGATACAGATTTGCTATAATTAGTTTTAATTTAATTTTATCTTCTTTCTCTCTGGAAACCAATAATAATCATCAAGAAGAAGAAATTAATCTCATTTAATGTTTGTTTATTCTTCTCGAATAGTAGAAAAACACTAATAAAAACAAACCTAGTAGAATGTTTTCTTTTTTGAAAACAATTTGGAACTTTCTTTGGAACCAAGAAAAGAAAAAAAATTGAATAAAAATCCCATTCAAATTGAATAATTGAGTTTATTCTACTATCTTCAACAAACAACAGTATAAAAAAAAAAATCGAAAACCACAAAAAAACTCCGATTAATCGATTCGAAAAGAAAACCTAAATTATAAAAATAAATAGAATAATTACCGATTGAGAAAGACAATTGTGAAAATCGTTCTCAATCGATATTCGATCAAAGAAGATCATCATCCATCGATCGGGTAAAAAATTTATTGTTAATGAATTTTTTGAGTGGCCCATCCATCCATTCTCTATAATGCTGTCTATTGATTGAATGAAATATTTAAAATGTATATGGACACAAAACAAACCAAATCAAAGAATAAAATAATGGCAAAGTCATTCAAATGAATCGAAATGGTTTAATAATTTAAAAATAATTTAATTCGTCATTACATTGAAACAATGTTAAGCCGCATCGCCTGCCAAGCCTATTTGAAGATGGCTCAATTTCAATTAATACTGACATACTAAGGTAGTTTGATTCAATTAATTGATCAATAATAACCAATCCATTGATTTGGCATTGATTCAACGGCAATGATTCAATCAGTGAAATTTGTTCTTTCAGATAAAGCAATAAATGGCAATAAAAAAGACAATTGAAATTTTCTAATATAGAACAATAGAAAATATCTTCTCAATAATATTGATATCGATTGTAAGCCATCAGAATAAATTAATTCATCAACCACGATAGTTTTAAGAGATGTCAAGTTTACCTAATTTTTATTTGATTTGACTCGATTCAACGATCGAGACAATCATTTCTTTTATTTGAAAGATACTTGAAAAGTTTTGCTTCGAGCCAATTTGGGCGATGCCAGATGAGAGGAAGAAAAATGGAATGGAATGAAAACGTCTAAAAATAAAATCGATTAACCGATTGTGAAATTGATTTTCATTCGATTTTTTTTGGTTTTTATTTTCGAAACATACCTCACAGAAACAGAGTTTGAGGTTAACGACAACCAACCAACCAACAAACAAACAAAAAAAGGTTGGTCCAATGATCTTAAAAGTGTGATTAATGTTTTATTATGTTTTATTTTACGCCGTTCTGGTACACTTCAGAGCTTCGAGGTTTGTGTTTTCAACCAGATAACATCGTAAACCGATAACATCGATTAATATTATTCTAATTCATTGAAATCCACTAGAATTATCGAGCTCGATTCATCTCATTATGATGAATAAATTTGAAAAAAACATAAAATATACAGGCAAACATTTTTTTCCTACCATGAGCTAATGAATTCACCGAAACCGATTGTTTAAATCATTGATAAATTAGTACGATAATTTGAAAAAGATTTTTTTTTCAAGATCTATGATTATGAACATCATATGGGCTAATCGTATTCAAAACCTTTGGCTAGTTTAAAAAAAAACCCGAAAAGATCGGATTTTTTCAGAAACGAGCTCTGTTCTGTAATTTCAGAATAGTATGGCCGGTTATCCCAAATTATTGTTAATCTAGAAAAATCGTTTTAAATATCGATAGTATATCTCTTAGTACTGTAATGAGTGAACCTTGTTCACCAATGATAAGCTTCGCTCAATCGATGACATTGAGTTCACCATAAACTACCATACATTTTTTCACATATAAAAACGACTATGTTTCCTTTGTGAAAACCTTCACTCATAGAACTTGGTCGACCACACTACTTTACTTGTTTAATAAATTTTTCTATTTTACAAGTCTCATGGTCTTTTGTTTTTAAAACTGAGTAAGCATAGATTTTTTTGTATAAAAGCTTTTAATTTTCTTCTTTTTTTTTCATTGGGTTTTAAAAACGATCGAGACAACTTTCAACTTGGAGAAAATTACTTCTAAAAAGTAAGTTTTTTCTATTTTTTAAATATTTAATTGATAATTTCTTTTTTTTCATGCAATTTGTGGTACCGAAAACCACCCCTGCCGATTTGTATGGATTTGGTTCGTTGCTATGTCACAGCACCATGGCTTTCGCAGCGTACCCGAAACGCCGCGGAGCACTCGCTTCCTCGGAACGAGGTTTGGGTCGGTGCTGCATAGGTGGGTGGGTGTATGCAGCACCATGGGTTGCGCAAACGTACGCGCGCAACGTACGGAACCCTCGCCTCCTCGTAACGAGGTTTGGCTCGAGGCTGCATAGGTGGGTGTATGCAGCACCATGGGATCCGCAAACGTACGCGCTACGTACGGAACACTCGCCCCCCGGAAGGGGGGCGAGTGAAAATGAGAGAGAGAGAGGAGAATGAGAGAGAGAGAGAGAGAGGAGAATGAGAGAGAGAGAGAGAGAGGGGAGAATGAGAGAGAGAGAGAGAGGCGAGAACGAGAGGGAGAGAGAGAACGAGAGGGAGAGAGAGAGGCAGAACGAGAGGGAGAGAGAGAGGGAAAACGAGAGGGAGAGAGAGAGGGAGGAATGAGAAGGGGGGAGAGAGGGGAGGAATGAAAGGGGAGAGAGAGAGTGAGGAGAGAGAGAGAGAGAAGTAATCAAGTGGATAAATATTATAAGGGATATATTGTGATATGTTCGCCTGTGATATATTCGTGCAGTGCGTGTACCCACTGTTTCTTCCCCTCTCTCTCTCCCCTCTCTCCTCTCTCTCGTTGCTCCCCTCTCTCCCCCCTCTCGTACTTCCTCTCAATCTCCCTCTCGTTTTCCCTCTCGTTCTGCCTCGCTCTTTCCCTCTCGTTCTCCCCTCTCTCTCTCATTTTCACTCGCCCCTTTTCCGGGGGGGCGAGTGTTCCGTACGTTGCGCGCATACGTTTGCGGATCCCATGGTGCTGCATACACCCACCTATGCAGCCTCGAGCCAAACCTCGTTACGAGGAGGCGAGGGTTCCGTACGTTGCGCGCGTACGTTGCGCAACCCATGGTGCTGCATACACCCACCTATGCAGCACCGACCCAAACCTCGTTCCGAGGAAGCGAGTGCTCCGCGGCGTTTCGGGTACGCTGCGAAACCCATGGTGCTGTGACATAGCACCGATCCAAATCCATACGAATCGGCAGGGGTGGTTTTCGATACCACAAATTGCATGAAAAAAAAGAAATTATTAATTAAATATTTAAATAATTGAAAAAACATACTTTTTAGAACTTTCTTTAAGTTGGAAGTTCTCTCGATCGTTTTTAAAACCTAATGAAAAAAAAGAAGAAAATTAAAAGCTTTTATACAAAAAAATCTATGCTTACTCAGTTTTAAAAACAAAAGACCATGAGACTTGTAAAATAAAAAATTTATTAAACAAGTAAAGTAGTGTGGTCGACCAAGTTCTATGAGTGAAGGTTTTCACAAAGGAAACATAGTCGTTTTTATATGTGAAAAAATGTATGGTAGTTTATGGTGAACTCAATGTCATCGATTGAGCGAACTTATCAGTGGTGAACAAGGTTCACTCATTACAGTACTAAGAGATATACTATCGATATTTAAAACGATTTTTCTAGATTAACAATAATTTGGAATAGAAAGATTTACCACAGTATTTGGTTCCATAATAAACCGGCTATACTCAATTTTATTCTGAAATCACAGAACAGGACTCGTTTGATCTCTCGTTGAATCTTTAATTCTGTTTATTGAATAATAATTCTACAATGCATGAAATGAATTTAGACAACTTTGAATATTTCTTATTCATCGTTCCTCAAAGAATCCGGTTTGCTTGGGCAGAGTTTTTGATAACCTCCAAATTTTATTATCACTTCGTTTTGGCATTAGAAACTTTGTGATAATCGGGTACAAACTTTCGATTTTTTTTCGAAAACTTGTTAGCATTAAAATGATCAAATAGATTTGATTGAAATGAATCTTCTGAGAATCTGGTTCTATCAAAGTCTATGAAAGTGTAAAACTTCAAACTTGAATATCTTTTAATTAAAATTTTTGGATTTACACTATTATGAAAATAAATGTTCATTTGACATTGAGAAAATTTTCAAAAAACCACAATAACGCTGACTATAGCTTTGAGTTGTAGTAATGACATGATTTTGATTTCTTCCTTCCCAAAATTATCCACCATTCCATCGTATCTGGTGCCGTTGTCATTTATGAGGGTTTCACCTTTAAGCATTCTAACAACTCATCCCTGAATGGCCCATAGGAATCAAAGAGATTCCGTATCGAGGCAATGTCGCTCTCAGAGCACGAAATCGAAGCCAACATTTTTCGATGAATTATCGAAACTTACGTTCGAATGTTCTTTTATTTTTCCCTTAAGTTCTCAATTTTTTTTTAGAAAAAAAAGATGAGTGATTGAAAGAAAAAATGCAAAAAGAAAAACGACACCAAATCACAATTTAAAAAATTTTTCAATGACAAAATTCGAAAACCTAAGTCCTTTACCAGTTCTAATAGTTATGACATGATTTTTTAATGATTTATGAATTTATATACAAAATGAAAGTGATAACAGTCAGGGTCTTTCTAAAACTTGCCGATTTTGAAAAAATCGAAAATTTTCGGAAAATTGAAAAATCGCTTTAGCGATATTGAAAAATCTCAATGAAAAAAAAACTAGAATTCCTTGAACAAGCACTGCTTGTATGTAAAATTAATTTTTTAAAAAAGCTTAAATTCTGTTAAAGTTAAATATTTTTATAACCAGTAGTAAGCGAAAAGCATCTGTGGCCTACTAGTTAGGGCATGTACCCAGCTTTAGTTAGTCCAGGGTTCGATTCTTGATGACCAAAATTCATTCAGAAAACGTTACAAGGTGTTTCTGTGATTCGCGCACTCCCTACCTCAAATTATGGGTTGAAATATCTCTTACTAAACCACACAGTTAGGACCAGATTTCAAATCCAATGTTAGTCACATCGCCGAGAGCTTTGATCTCCACACATTTGCAACATGGAAATCGCTGCTAAAGCCATTCAATATCATTCGCAACTAAATATAATGAACAAAAGAAACCAAGGACGAGTTCTACAAGGACCTCGAGAAAATAAACCAATTAGTCCCGAAACACGCGATAAGATAGGATACATGCTCCAATGCAGGAGTCGAACAAGAACAATACCCTATTAAACTAGGCAAAATTTGGGTCCAAATAGCCGAATTCTTAAAAAATCATTCGAAAAAATGATAATATTGGTCTGGTGCTCTGTTTCTCTTTATCCTTTTTTATCTTCGTGCGGCGTAAGTTTTTTCTGTTAAGAAGGCGGGCAATGTTAATATTGGCATCGATTTTGCAAATGTGTGAAACCTAGATTTCGGCGGTGACAATGGATTCGAAATCTGGTTCTACTTTGTGGTTCAGTAGACTTGGGCAGAGGGTGCAGATCACAGAAACACCTTCAAACGTTTACTAAAGGAATTTTGGTCATCAAGAATCGAACCCGGGACTAGCTAAAGCTGAGTACATGCACTAACCACTAGGCCACAGATGCTTTTCGCTTACTACTGGTTATAAAAATATTTAACTTTAACAAAATTTAAGCTTTTTTAAAAAATTAATTTCACATACAAGCAGTGCTTGTCGAAGAGATTCTAGTTTTTTTTTCATCTCTAGATGACGCCAATTTATAAAACAGAAATTCTCAAACTTTTCTCAATAGCCTTATCGATTTTCAAAATATCTAAAAATTGAAAATGTCATTGATAGCTTTATTAATTTTTAAAATTTTTCAAGTTCATCGGGGCACAGTTCAGAAATCACTGCATCAATCTTATTAAACCCTTTGAGGGCGACCAATCGATTTTTTGGTGTTTTGAGAAAAATACCGGTTTTATTGATTGAATGATATAAAATCATTTTTTTTATCGAGACTAATAATACTGGTCACAATAGACAGGTAGAAATAATCCTCACATTGGAAAATCCCAATAACCCGAATTCCAAATAATGGCATGAAAATTGTTTGAAGATTTCTGATTTGTTTTCGATTGTTCACTTGAACCGTAAATGAAACGATCCAAAAGATTTCGATATCCTTTCCCAATAGTGACAAATGGTTTTACTCGTTTAGTACATTTATCATTTTGCTTGATCAATTTTTCATCCTCATTAAGAACGTTTTTGATGTTGTTGTCCTTCTTTTTGTTCTCCTCTTTGTTTTTAGTGAAAGGCCAGATTTGTTTGATGGTCGCGGTCAATTGGCTGGTGCTCGGTTTCTTTGAGGTTTTGTTCAATTCTGATTCTATTTTGGTTGATAAGGGTGTTGTCGCAAAAGTATTTGACAAAGTTGAAGATTCTTGATCGAAACTACCCCCAAACGTGATGATGAATTTGACTTCTTGTTGATATGGTCGAAACACGGTGATTGGTTTCAGCGAAAGCAACTCGCCAACAATAATGCAACCCGAACTTGTACCAATGTAAATTTCATCGTTATCTTCGTTGACGGCTACTTCAGTGATTCGACAATTATCCGCTTAAAAAGATAAATGGATTGAAAACTTTAAATGAAGAACAAAAAACTACACTCACGTCTGAGGTGATCCTCAATACTGATTGACATTAAACTTTCCGAACAGGGTACCAATTTGGAGCAATCAAGTCGATGAATAATTGTCATACGTTGGGCGTCCCAATGATAAATAATATAACCTAAACATTTCAATTTTTGTATTTCCAACAGAGATTTTTTGAAAAAAAATATTTCCTACCAGAATGCAAAACAGACCACACGAACTTTTCGTTGAGGGCTGAAATTAGTTGAAAAACATCATTTCGCTCAGCGATCGGAACGTTTGAGCCAAATGTCAAATTGAAATAGGCATCATTGTAATGATCGATATGTAGTTGATTTTCAGTGATGAAATTGACAAAAGAAGCTGTCACTCCTTTAATGATAGTGATTTTACCTTCCGCTTGTCCACACCAAACATCTATTGAAGAATCTTGCGATTGATTCGGTGATGATGCATTGACAATACTACAAACACACAGCACTGGTAAACCGATGATTATGTCTAATTTTTTCATTTCAAGCTCGTTTGAAGTAAAAGTTTTTGAATCGATCGAACACGATTTTAAATCTAGTTTATCCAAAAGTTTTTTCAAGCTCAACAACCAAATATCGCCATTAGTTAAATTGATCAACACTGTTCGAATGGTTTGCACCCAGCACATTGATTTGATAGCCGTCAACATGGCAGGATTATCTCGTTCGATTTGAATTAAACAAGCGCATTGAAACAAGTCGAGTACTTCTTTCTTTCTAAATGACAAATCGACCCAATGCACACTAATTCTAGATAAAGAATCTCCAAGCCAAAGTTGACCATTAATGTTATCAAAAGGATTGACTAGACAGGCACAAGTGATGGTACGTTTAGCCAAACTATCATCAAGTAGTTTGTAAGCTATCGGTGACCAACGACTTGTTGTTGCTTCAATATAATCGACTTGTTTGCCAATCTTGCTCAAACACAATCCAATCTCATTTCCAGAAGAATCATTCAGTTTGATTTCCGAATCCATTGTTTCGTTATCTTGACTTAAACGAAATTTTTCAAAACCAATGGCACAAATCAACGAACAATTATCAGATAGAACAGCAACGTCTCTCAAAGAGCAAAATTCTGGCGCCGAAATGATTGAAACCACTTGAGACATGGTGGGTCTCTCGGCAGGTTCTTGAGCCCAGCATCTGGTCATCAAATCAACGAATGATTCGGGTAAATAGTTGAGATCTCTATGTCCAATAGCCGGTCTAATTCCATCTAGAATGCTCTCTTTGATGGCAAATTCTTGTCCTTCAAATGGAAATCTCAACGTACAAAGCTCGTACATAAACATGGCAAACGAGAAACAATCGACTTTTTCAGTGTATTCTTCTTCTCCATTGAAAAGCATTATTTCTGGAGCCTTTGATTAAAAAAGAAATTATTTAATTTGAAAAACAAACATGAGAAAAAACCAACCATAAATCCTTCAGTACCACCAAAACCTTTGGTTCCAGTAGGCAAAGATGATCTTGATATTCCATAATCGGCAAGTTTGAGATCGACTTTTTCATTGATGAGTACATATTGACTAGATAATAAAGTTTCCGTTTTATTTGATGAGCGATATGGTTGGTAATGGTTTAAAACCAGCGGGCTAGGAAAAGACCATACCAAAACGTTCTCCGATTTCAAATCCCGATAAATGATGTGATGCTGATGCAAATATTCAAGAGCCTTAGATATTTGTAACAAAGTTTTTTGTAAAACCAAAATCGAAATTCGAGCCCCAGAACGACGAAAAATTTTCAGATGTGAATCCAACGAGCCATGCGGAGCCAAAGTCAAAACTAATGCCAATGGTTTTGAACACATACCAATAATTGAGGCAATGTTTGGATGTTTCAATGTCATCAAAATGTTCAATTCAGTCCGAGCAGTGCAATAAGCTTTACTAGAGTATTGCAACGGATCGCGTTCCCATTTTGATTTCATCGCTGCATAGGCCTCTTGATCGGCTTTTCGCCGAACCGAAGTAAGCTCGATTTTCATTGGCTGTAACAGTTTCAAAGCAACCTCTTGACATTTTTGTGGTTCATCATTGATAGTCGTTTTTTTCGCAACATGAAATGTCGAATTGGAAATCTCTCGATTAGTGGTGATGATTTTTTTCACGTTTTCTGGGGTATAATAAGCTCGAAAAACAAAACCGAATGATCCACGACCCAACAGTTTGCTTAGTATCAATCGATTTTGGTCAATTCTGAAAGCATCTTTCAAATCGACAAACATGAAATCTGGAGAAATTTTTTCAATTCTCAATCGTCCGTGCTGAGCGCATTCCAATCGACGATCTTCATAAACGGCCAATATACATTCTTCAACCAGAAAAGCATAAACATAATAATAGAGAGACATTTTCGATGATTTCTTGGGCGTTGATAACGATGAGTCAACTGTTTGTTCAACATTTTCCGATGTTTTCAATGTGTTATAGGCAGAATCGTGAGACGTTTTCTTTTGATCTACTTTTGCTTGCAGCTGTGCTTTTTTTACTTCTGTTTTGTAGAAATCTACTAGATTCGAATTGATCTCACTAGTATTGGGCGAAGTGATGACATCGCTTGGAGATTGCACCATCGCGTCTGTTTCTTTCGAATTTTGATTTTTCAAATTTAATGAAGACGACGAAGATGATGAAGTTTCTTCGATGAAACTATTCATACACAACGAACAAGGTACCATTCGAGTGATCAAGAATTGCCCATCTGAGGTATGCATGAAACGTGTTCCTAATGATGGATACCAATCCTCGAGTAATGTATCGATGTGTTCGACCACCACCACTAATAATTTTGTCAACATCTCTGGGTTTGGCTTCAATTGGTATAAATTGCTACGAAGAGAACCTTGACTTTTATCGGGTGATTCTTCATAAACAATCGATTCAACCTTTAGGGTTTGATTAGGAAGATAAATTTCAACTATCGACGAGCCTCGAAACGAGAAATCCATTTCTGACCAATCGGCTTTTCTAGAAAGTTTGTTTGATTCGTTAGCCGATGCTTCTTTTGTTTGTCTCAGGTTGAATCGAATTTTCTGATAATCATAAGGATATTGAGCATTGACAGATGAGGTAAAATTGCTTCGTAGAGTTTCACCACTATTCAAAGAGTATTCTTTGACTCGAATCAAAAAAGTTGATGCAAAGCGTAAACCAAATCCGGTTTGCCAACAATGCCATGAACCGGTTGTATTGTTGAGAAAAGCTAGTAATGATGGATCGGCTTTCCCATTTGTTGATGATGGCATCGAATAGAATGAGCGTACAATCTCCTGAATCGATTCATCGGCCAACACTCGAGCAATCAATCGAGACCAAAACCCACAAGGAACGTAGGAGAGCATGAGAATGCGATGAATAGCATCTTGGTGATTGGATTGAGCCACCACCGAGCACGAACTCATCATCGAACGTTTGTGATTTGATTCGAATTTTGTTGAATCGGTTTTTGATTGACCACCACCCAGAAACCAAGTTTCTTTATTATCATCGGTTTTCAAATGAGTAAGTTCTTTGAAAACCAATTGATTAACAAAAGAAAACTTTATTGGAACAGTAGTCGATAGATTAGAACTAATACTATTCAGATTATTAATCGAACATGATGCGATCACTTTTGCCCGGAACCTCAAAGGAATCTAAAAAATAAAAAAAAAAAACTTAAAAAGTGGAAAGCTTAAAAAAACGTTCTATTTACCGAAATATCACAAGCTGAAGATTGGCCCGAACGCAACTGTTCTTCAGTGGGTAATAGTGAGGGAATCAATAGCGTTCGATTGTCCCATGTGATGGCCAATTCAAACTTATTCAATAAATTGAGCAAATAACTTTGAACATTTACTGGTGCATTTTGAGTGTTTTTGAATAGCTGTGACAAGTGTTCCGTTTTCATGATGCCATTTTTGACAAATGGATTTATTTCCCGAATTGTCACCACATGAGCCAACATATCACAAAGCCATTGTGGATCCAAGAAAAACAAATCTTTGAGGTTTGAATCTTCAAAATGCAACATGACACCGTTATCATGAAGAAAACGAGTTGCCTGTTGTAGTTCGGTGCTATCGCGTAATGTCATCCCACCAAACCGATTTCGCATCAAACTAGATACCTCAAATCGATATTCTTCGTAATGTAAAACGGGTTCCAAACCTTTGCACTTTCTTTCCACAGCCAAAATGTTGACAATTTCTTCTAGAGCCAGATAAGTGGCCGGAATCTTTTGCTCTAGCAAACGTTCTTTGCAATTAGGAAAACGCATTTCGGCAGCTACATCATAAATCAAATTTGCCAATGCACGAATATTGTACCGAGTTTTGGTGCTGACTTCGATTGAGGCGACAACTTTTGGAAGGCCACGTTTATCGGCATCGACAGAATCGGACATGTAACGCTCGCGAATCATATTCTGCAATTCGGTTGCAAAAAATGGTGGATAAAACTCTTTGATCAAATCGTAATGCGTTCCAACAATGATTACTGGTGAATTTTGGGCCCTACTCTGAATGTTGACCAACCATGATCGTAGACCAAGCACTCCTTTTTCGCCATCAGTGATACGCCATACTACCAAGTAAATAGCTCGTTTCGAGAGAAAATATTGATGTGTAGCGTAATATTCACGCTGACCACCAAAATCCCACGTTCGAAAAGTAATAGGACCAAGAGTAGATTGAATTCCATTATCATTCGACAGAAGTGAACTTTTAGAAACTGTTTGAAAATCATTCATTCGTGTTCTTGACAAGCTTCGCTCGCGTTGCTGACCATTTCGGATTGGACGTCGATTGAAAGTCCATTCAAAAAGATCAACACCAACCGTTGACAGTGTGACACCTCGTGGAGTTTTCATTCCCATCGATTTTGATCCAATACGTTTTCCCCAATGATCAGGCACGGCACGGTGATGACCACGACGACTAGATCCTTCGTGTCGGAGTTGCTCCAGCAATGATGTTTTACCAATGCTTTGATAACCGACCAACATCAATTTGATACGCGAATAAGGTTTCGAGTTTTGAAGAATTGAATTAAGATAACTGATCACATCACAAGTTTTAAAAGTTTTACTATTGATCATTGATCTCAACGGTTCTTCAAGATTGACACAACCACGAGTATTCAGATTCCATAGTTTTGATAATAAACCCATCTCGGGAGGTAACGATATCAATTCAACATTGCCACTCAAATTCAATACCGATAGATGATTCATATGAGCAATAGATTTGGGAATAGTTTGAATGGAATTTTTGGAAATGTCCAACATTGAAAGATTCGGAAATAACAGTTTTCCATATCTCGATGATTTTGTCGAGTTTTGATTGATCGAAGTGGAAGAGTTTTCCTCAACTTCCGAGCACATAGCAAGAATATTTTCTTGGCTAGCGGAATTGTGAAACAGCTTGGAGAAAACAATCGAAGATGTTGATTTACCATCCGGTGTTGGTGGTAAGTGAAAAATCGAATTCGATGATGGTTTCGACGATGAAGAAGATTGTTGGCTTATAAAAAAAGACCAATCAACGGTGGCCAACTCATTTTTCGATACGACAATGGTTTTCAATTGATTATGAGATAAAATCAAAGTCTTGAGATGTTCAAGTTTGGTGTGTTGCTTGCATGGACAGCCCAATTTTTCAGCTAAGATCGTGGACGAGGATGATGATCCTGATTTTTGCTGCCTCAAGAAAGTATGATAACAAGTGGCATGACGTTTGTTCATCGTTTTTTGCTCATCATGATCGATCATCGATTCATCTTTTGTTGGTGAGCACCAATCAGAAATTTGATTATGTGACAAGTCCAAATGTTTCAATGAAACAGGATATTGACCAGCCAAATAATTGGAATCGAAAACCGCCCGAAGACAATTGTAGCTGATGTTTAGATGTGTTAACCTGTTGGCCAAACACGACAACAGAAATGGAATATGTTGAAAACCATTATGCGAAAGATTGAGCTGAGTTAACACACAGCTATTCTGTTGTTGGGTTGAAACAAAATTCTCGTTAAGAGAATTCGGACGATTAAACGAAACCGATGATGCCGAAGATGACGAAATGTTTTGAGAATTTTTTCTTGAATCATTAACTAAACTGTTGGTAGTCATTCCAAATTGTTCATTGAATGTTTCATCAAAAACAGTGACAGAATCAAGCCAGTTTTTCGCCAAGCTCAACGGGAACGGTGAAACATTTGATTGAGGACCAAGGAAAGTAGGTGATGATGAGGATAGTGATAGCGAAGGTGAGCGATCAAAACCACTAGTTTCAAATTTTGAATCACCAGGATGGCCACCATTAGCATTGATCGATAAGCTGTCTGATAGAGATAATACTGAGATACTTTTGGACATTTGACTATTTCGCGAAAGTTCATAGCCACTTGAACTAAACGATAACGATGATGAAGGCGAAGATGTGGCTGTTGTTGACGAGGTTGATTGAAAACTATTCATTTGACTAAACGAAAAATTAACTGGAGACGGTAAATCACAAATCAAATTGAGCGATAAATTTAGTTCAGTCAATTTTGGTGCAAACCAAAACAATGGTGGCAATGTTCGAAGTTTATTGTTGGAAAGATCGACAATTTTTAACGCCGATTGCTGGAACAACGATGCCGGCAAACATTCCAATTGATTGTCTTGAAGATAAAGCTCTTCAAGAGATGATAATCGCCACAAACTTTCACTAGATTTACTACTGTTGTTGTTGCTGTTTGAGGTCAAATTTTTTGTAACATTAGATTCTTGTGGCACATTTTTTGTGGCAGCGCTGCTCGATAGATTAACGAAAACGCTTTGAGATTTGCACATTCTTGAGAAAAATTTTCTAGATGATTTTTTCGAGTCTTTGAGCTGGGCGGGTGATGGTTGGTCATCTATTGGTGCTGTAACCGGACTTTCATCTTCATTTTCTTGATTGCTCTTCTCAAAGCCGAAAATTTTGCACTGAATCTCGGGAAGTGTTTGCAGTTTATTTTTAGACAGGTTCAATATTCTCAATGATGGAAAATCAGTGAACAAACACAGTGGAACAGTTCGCAAACAATTTTCCGACAAATCAATTCGAGTGATAGCCGCCAAAGCGGTATTCCACGATGAGCTATTAACCAAAGAATTGTTGAGCTTAAGTTTTACGTTAAAAACCAAGGCCGCATCGATTAGCCATTGATTCAAGTGACAATGAAGATGCTCATCCAGCATATCGATTCGAAGCGAATTCCAATGTACCATGACAGCGCTTGAAGGGAACATCGAACTTAAAGTCAGATTTCCATATCGATGTTGTTGATTTTGATAAATGGTGTTCAAGCAATTCGAACCAGTCAAATCGAAAGATTTTCGGTTGACTTTAAATTCTGAATCAGCATAAACTTTTAATGATAATAGCCGAGAAACAAAATAAAAGTCTTGATTGGCAAACGCAATAGCCAAAGCTGAATCAGAAGTACCATCAAGTACATCGCCATCTTCTTGATGATCATCGCCTCCGGTGGATAAATCATCACGAGCACCAAATCGCAGCAACAAATCCACCATGGCTTTGTCTCGATTACGAATCGCTTCTCGGAGAGCGGTAGTCGAACAAAATTTGTTGACTAATTTATCTGATTCAATGAAATCGGTGGTTTCTATCGAATTTCTATTGTCATTTTTTTCTGATTTCAATTGGCCAAAAA
The DNA here is from genome assembly GCA_034190945.1 of Octodonta nipae. Taxonomy (NCBI): domain Eukaryota; kingdom Metazoa; phylum Arthropoda; class Insecta; order Coleoptera; family Chrysomelidae; genus Octodonta; species Octodonta nipae. Next base: position 41,766 of record JAVLUE010000135.1, read on the forward strand.
CAACTGAAGAAGCAGCTTTCAGTGAATCTGAAATAGCATTGATTTTTTTATTAGGATTGGCACCGTTCTCCAAAAGTAACGAAGCTATAGAATAGTGTCGTTTTTTAACAGCACAATGCAATGGCGTTTCGGTACTATAATTACAATACAAATCGACATTTATCGGATTAACTAAATGAAATTTGAAGCTTTTCTTTTTCGAACCGATTCCAAGTTTTCCTTCAAGGTTTTCACTATCACAGACATTGTGGCTCACAGGTTTTTGTATTGTTGTTTCGGAAATCGGTAATTGACTAGACTTATTTTTATCAACAATCACAGTAATATCAGGACTACTATCACTGTCTTCTGCATCATCTTCGATAGTATCAATTTCATTGTTGAGACCAAATATTGTTTTATACTGCAAACAAAAATCATTATTATCATCTTCATTGAGTAGCGTTTCAAATGTTTCAATATAATCTTCGAAAGTGATTGATTTTAGCGAGAAATGAATCAAAAAGTCTACTAAAACTTTGTTGTCGACCAACGAAGCAAGATAGAGTATCGATTGGCCGGCAATATCTTGAGCATTTATATCGAACGGCATGAAATAAACATATCGATGAGTTTGTAACAATGATTTTTCTGGTTTCGAGTTTTGTTTAGTGATCAAAGTGTTTCTAGAATAAGATGATTGAAGATGATCATCGTTCAATGATGAACCGGGACTAAAAGCAACAAACGGACGCATCACATGACTCGGATAAGAAAAATCAAGCAACAATTGAACGATTTCTTGATGATTGTTAATGGTTGCAGCGTGTATAGGAAGCCAACGTTCAACAGTGCAAATACCGACCAGTTGAGGAAAATTTTTGACTAGCAAATGACAAATAGACAGTCGACCATGATAAGCGGCAATATACAATGGAGAGTATTTAGTGATGGGATGCTGACGACCATCAGCACCTGCCTCAATCAATTGTTCAACGATATCTAGATGTCCCTCTTGGCAAGCTTTGAACAGTAAAGTGTTTGACCCATTTGGTGCGTGATTGACAAACGATACACAAAGCTCGTTTTTTCGGTTGACGTTATTGTTGTTTTCGTTCAAAGAAACCGATAATAAATTTTCAACCATGGCAACATCACCCTTGTGAACTGCAATGGCCAAACAATGATAGAGATCATCGCGACGTTTTTCAAAATCATGAATCGCCAAACGTAGATGATCGACCACATCGTGATGGTGTTCTTGTTCGGCCAGATCCATAGCAGTGAAACCATTACCATCTTTCGATAAAATATCAACACTGAACTCGATCAATAACTTGACCATATCTACTGAGCCTTTTTGTGCTGCCAAATGAAAAGCTGATTTCAATGATGATTTTGGATCTTGAGAATCAAAAAAGAGTTTCATGTTGGGATCGGCTCCATTCATCAACAATAGCCGAGCACATTCAACACTGTTTGAAAGAACGGCGGTGTGTAATGCCGTTAAACCACGCTGATCTTGAGCATTAATGTTGCACGCTTCATCTCCGAACAACAGATCACCGAGTAAATCGACATTACCCCAAACACATGATAAATGTAACAGATTCCCTTCGCGAGTATCATCGAAAGTTTTTCCAGAGCTTTCCAGAGAATTTTTTTTTGAAACTTTCGAATTTATTGCACCTGAATCCATCATTCATCATTCGATAATTATTTTTTTCGATTGAAAAAACCTATAAAAAAAAAAAAAACAAAATACATTTAAAAAATCAAAAATTTTAGACAACATTAAACTGACTCAATAAGGGGCCATACTTGGACAACATTCATCAATGTTAAAATTTTTCTTTTATTTTTATGGCTTCGAAGTTTGTTGGAACAGTTTCCGAATGGGAAACAGGTGTGGATCATTCCATGGAATATTTTATGAGCAGCCACACACCACAACAATAACAAACTCAAAACAATAACACCAAACAACGTGACATTCATATACTGACTGAGAGTATATTGTTGATTCTGTGTTTCAAAATCCGTCAATAGATGACATTACAAGTATCATTGGCCATCGAAAAAAAGACATTCCACTAAAAAAAAAAATTGTATCACATTGTATCAGAAATAATAAAAAAATTCTTTACCACCTTACTCGATTCATTGATTTTGGATTGTTTTAAGTTTTCTTAAATGAATTTTCAGATTGCATTATTTCTAAACCGCATCATTTCATCGCAGCATTGAAGATGAATCCAGGCAAGCAATGTTTGATTAATAGTTTTTTTTTTCACTCCACCATAAGGAAACCAAACCAACGTTGAAAAAGATGAATAATGATGATACATATTTCTGGAACGTTTATCAAAATAGAAAAATTCACCAAGTTTAAGTATGTGAAAAGAAATCAATGATATCATAATCTTTCATCTAAAGTTTTTATAAACTAGAAATTATCGATTCGGTTGCCATCAATTAAATGCAATGCAATTTTGGTAGCTGGTAGTTTGTTTTACATTCAATTTTTACAATTGGAAACCAAGCCAGCCAGCAAACAAACCACCAAACAAGATTGTTGCTAATATGAAAGACAAGCAATATTTCATAGTTGCTTAATGTTTGTTACTGAAAATGATTTTATTTAGATGTTATGATGATAACGCCAAATTTGTTTTGTTGTGATGATACAGTAATTACACCCCCAAACCGAAAATAATACAATGGATCCATGTATTGAGTTTATTCTTAAAATTAAATCGATTTTTTCTAGCTGATCAATTTATTTTTTCAAAAAAAAAACTTGTTTCGTTTTTCTAAAAGTAAATATTTAGTGGACTAAAAAATAAATCAGAGATGTTCGATTCTGGCAACAGCCCAAACAACAATGGACTTTCAATGGAAGCCACATTGAATAACATCGCCATACCGGTATTGAATGCTTCATTTATTCAACATGTTCTGTAATTTAATTAACAAACAAACATGATGATTATTTGATTTTAGCCAATAATCGAAGCATGATAAAAAAATTCGATGTTGATCGACATTTTCTAATTATTTTCACCTGAATAGATAATAAAATTAAATTTCTCTGTTTGTTTGTTTTTTTTTTGTTTCTAGCATAAATCTCTGTTTCCAGAATTATCGTTCTATACGAGAATAAAGTTTTTTGTTGGTTTAATTCTGTTGAGCCTGCTTCTAACGGTTTTGGCATTTTGTTTCATGATCATTTCGTTGAAATCATTTGCCATGCTTTACACATTAGCCACCATATCTTGTTTGTTTAGGTATATTTTTTTCTTTTTTGAAAAATTTGTCAAGCAACTCATTTGTTTGTTTGTTTATCTCAGTCTTTTCTTTTTGGTTGGTCCAATGGAACAAATCAAATCGATGGTCCAGTGGACCAGAGTAGTGGCAACATTATTGTTGGCTTTTTTCATCATGATGACTTTGGTGGCGGCAATGAAATGGAAAAACTCATTAATGGCCATCATTTTTAGTATATGTCAATTTGGTTCGTTCGCCTGGTATGCCTTGTCATACATTCCCTATGCTCGAACCATAGCCAAACATTTTTGCTCAGCAACATGCTCGTGTTGCATTTAAAATTTATCTGGTGAATATGTTTCAGATACAGAAAAATTATAATAAAATCTTTTATTTCTTGGAGATTGAAAGTTTCAGATATCTATGGTAGTTATTAAAACACAATCGATTCACAATAATGATAATGATGATTGATTCTAATTGATTGTAATCCAATACTAATTGATTTGCAATTTTGAGTATTTTTACTAAGTCATTTAGCAATGAAGCTATTCTGATAGCTCGAAGCTTCAATAGAAATGAAACAAGCTGATTAGAAAATCCAGTCAAAAAAAAAATTTAAAGTTTCTGGTTGAAAAAACCGAGGTCTCCGTTTGGAACAGATGTTGCTGCTCGTTTTTTTCTGATTTAAATTGATGCTGGTTTTTTTTTGTCAAATTTATATTCTTTTTTTCTTCTTGCTTGTTTACAATTAATTCAAAATGCCTACGTGCGTGTCACCAACAACGAAAAAAACCCTAGAAAAGAAACAAACAGGAAAAAACATGAAACCAAAGAAGAAAAATAGTAACCAAATTAACAAACATAAATTGATTTGTTGTTGCTTCTCTTCTGACTGAAGAATTTTTTGCTCAAATAAAAATATCAAAGGATAATATCCTGGCACATTATGGTTTAATTATATTTTCATCAAAATAAACAAGTTGGAATATGTGCCAAGCATGATTTCCCTTTTGATCCTTTTAATACACATCCTGCCTGCTGCTCCTTCCTTCTTCTTATTTGTTACATAATAAGGATAGAATGTAATTTGTCAAGTTTTTGGTAACACAAATCTCTGGTTCATGAGTTCTTCTTTTGGTTGATTCGTAGAACAGAATTTTCGTAATTTTTTTTTTAATAAGAAATTGAATTAATTTTTAGATATGGTTGACAACAAAGATGGCTCCCAAAATTAGTTTTGTTGTTCATAAGTTTAAAAATCTGAAGAAAAGAAGTTTTTTGCACCATTCCATTCTCTCTTTCATGATGCGTTCAAATTTTGTGATGATAGAGTGTTTTCGTTTCTCGAAAATAACTGTTGATTGATTTGGCTTCATCGATGCGAAAGAAATTTTTGAAAAAAAATTTTTCAATCAAACTAAATTGCTAATACATTATTTTGTTTAATCAAAATTTGTTTTGATGTTGATTGAACCAGAAAAAAGCAATAATATTCTTTAAGTGTTGAGCAAAAAGGTTAAACAGGTTTGATTCTTGGGCCAAAATTCACAAAAATTATTTTCATTTCAAAAATAGTTTTCAAATTTCATCCTTTTCCACATTGAAAACATCTGAATCATTTCTTGAAAAATTTACAGTGTTTAAAACTCAACGCGCAAACTCTTTCTCTAGAGGAAAACAGTAAAAAAAAACTCTGAAACGGTTACACGTCTCTTCGGAATGCTGTTGATGATGATAATAATAATGAATAAGTGTCGAATCTGATAGGCGAATGAAAAACTTTTTTTCCAAAACAACGGAATCAAGAGAGAAAAAAGCTCAGTCCTGTTTTAGCAATCGATCCGAATAGTTGCAATCAGAATAGTGAGCATTCGAATTCAACGTTTTCACAATTCGATTTACGATTTGCTTGGTTGAATGGCTGGTGTTTCGTTTCCAATACGTGTGTCGTGTGTGTGTATGTTTGTTATTCTATCCAAGTTTCTAGGAATTGAATTTCCTATTTAAAAAAAAAAGTGTTTAAAAAAAGAACAAAACTCAAAATTAGAAGTGATCATCTGGTTCACTAAACTTTTTTTTTTCTTTCTTGAAACCAATCACCGATAAGTTCACCATAAGAATGTTAATATTCTGTGGAATTTTTCCTTTCAGTTTGATTGTCGCTGGCGGCTTAGAAAAGACAGAAAAAATTCGGTGAGTTGTTTGTTTTCTCATTGATAAATCAGATTGATTTGATTCATCTGATTCTGTAGTGATGAAATGAATTTATTTTTTTATAATCAAATCAAACCAGTATAATTTAAGAGAGTATTTTTTCCCAGGTGGGAGTGTTCGAGTTTGGTATCTGGTAGTTTGTAGGATCGATTTGTTTCGATTCCATTGGTCAGGGAAAGATTGTTTGACATTGGGTCGATTTTTCAAAAATAGAAAAAAATCATTACAAACACACAACCATCATTAATTTTAATATAAAAACTTTCTCCTCCTTTCTGTTCCACATGATTCATCACGATGATGATGATTATTATTATTGATATTGTTTCGAATCGATATTTTCGAAAATAATTTTTGTTAAAAAATTTTCAAACAAAAATTTTAAGAATATTGTTTTTTTTTTTTTTTGTTAAAAAACTGTGGGCCAAATGAAAACCAAAAACCAATGAACATGAAAACAGTTCCTCCTTCAAACTGTCATTGTTTTAAAAACTTTTTTTAGTAATGTTCTACCATTATTATTCGATGTTTGTGAAAGCCAGAATAGATTTTATTCTATTTAATTTTTCTCTGGCTCTCAAACACCCATTCTTTCCAATGGAAAATGATTCATGCAAGAAAGTCCAGTTCATTATTGTAGTTTGGTGTTTCCAGATTCTTTCAATTTTTCACATAGAAAGGAAAAAAACAATTTTGGTCTAACCAAATTTTGGGTTTTTTTTATATACAAACAGAGAAAGACACGCAATGCCAAAAATCAACCAAACAATGAAGCAGAAAAAAACACACACACACACACAAACATTTTGGTCAAGATGTTCTCTCATTAATGATTGTGGTCATTATCATTATTTATTCAAATAAGATAAGAAAACCAAGTCATTAAATAATAAAGGAAGATAACATGAAAAAAATACAAAGAATGCCACCACCATCATCTTCTAGATTTAATTATCCGGTTTGAACAACATTTCTAAATAGAAAACTTGAAAAGTATAATAATGAAAAAAATTAAAGAAGAATAATTTTGAAAAAATTTCCAAAATGATATAGACTTTGGATGAAAATAGTTTTTCCGCAGAAAAAAAAACATCGATAAATCGGATTGAACTGTGGCCAGATAGATTTCGAAGAATTTCGGTAACAGAAACAATAAAACCGGGACAATGCGTTCAAACTCGAATCGATTTGTCCATGATTCAATGGTTTCAAGTATGGAAGATTAGTATGGCTAAACATCTGCTTCCTTGAAAAATTTAATTTAAAAAATCTCTCTCTCTCTCTCTCAGTCTTCAATATGACAGAATGATTAGTGATTCATGAATTCGCATGAATAGCATTTAAAAAAATGAACAGAACAAAAACAAAACTGCAAACCAATGAATTAAATCAGAATATTGTAAATTTTTCAGTTTCAATTAAATACATTGTATCAAACAGCAACAACTGGTAGTTCTGTTTTTAAATCAGAAAAAATATCTCCATTTATTATTTTCAAACCGAAAAAAATTCAAATACTTAAGAGTTTTGTCTGGAAAAAACCCATAAATTTTAACCGGAAACAAATTGAAAGAAAGTAACTAGAAAAAAAAACTTGGTTTGTTTGTTTTTCGAACCATAATAAAAAATAGTTTCACAGTTTCAAAAACAAAAACCTTCTCGTTTAAACAGTTGAAAAACTTTGTTTTTTGTTGTTGTTTTTTCAATAAACAAGATGCTCGAACGCAATCAATCTTGATGTTTAATTAAAATGAATGAAAATTTCAATCCCCTGGAACCGGGAACAAATTTCTGGTTTTCGAACAATCGAAAAACCAAAACAACGGGAAAAATTCCTTAAAGGTTTTCTTTGAAATTTAAAATTCTAGATAAGGAGATTAACAGAAACAATTTTTCTTTCTTTTTTTTCATTTTCAAATCAAAATTGCCAATTTCTATTTTTTAAACTGTTTCAAACCAGAAAAAACAACAACACACGAAAATTAATCTGATTTTTTTTTTCATTTTAAAACTTCAAATTATAAGTTTTTCGTTTATTTTTCAAGTTTGTTTCAAGAAAAAAAACAAGAAATTCATTTTGAAAAATACGATTTTTTTCAAACACACACACTAAATAATAGAAAAAAATTTCCAGAATAATTAATTGGTTAGAACTCTCTCTCTCTCACACACACACAGAGTTTTGGACCAGATGAAGTATCGGGCCAAAACTACAAATTGCCAAAATATTTGCCCAGAATAAAAAATAAATTCGAACTGAGTTTTGTTTTCTCCTCATATGGGATAGCAAACAAAAATATTAGTTGATCCATTCTACTAGTCTCAAGATCAGTTGGACCGAACGATGATAAATTAATTCAATTTACCACTAGGATCATAAATTTTGTTGAAAAATTTTTATTAAAAAAAACTGTAGCTTCAGAATGAATTGAAATTTCACATTCTAAAAAAAAAATAAAAACTAGCCTGACATCTCAATTAAAAAATAATTAACAACCACCACCAGAGAGAAAATTTTATAATGAAAACGATGATAATGAATGAAATTTTTGGGAAAGAAAATTGAAGGCATCAATTCATTTTCATAAACCCAGCAAAACGTCATCGTACTTCATGAACCAAGCTAAACTCAACTTAAATGATCCAACAACCAGAAAAAAACTCTGCAAGAAGCAACAAAAAAAAAATTTAATTAATTGAAATTTCAATTAATTTAATTTTGTTTTTAGTTTGGGAGAGAGAAAAAAAATATCAACTAAAATTAAAAATTCCCTAAATTAGTATAATCAGGTAAACTTTTGAGTTTTAGCAAAAGTTTCGAGTTTGTTTTTCTAGCACTTCCAAAAAAAAAAAGAAAAAAAAAACAGTTTCACCAGATTAATGGAAAACTAAAAACGTTTTTTTATCCATAATAACGTTGAAATAGTTTTTATAAAGAAAATTTGAAAACGTGATTCTCAAGTTTTCTTCCAAAAAAATAATAATAATAATAATAATAATTTTGGAAAGACAATTCTAAAACGGTGAATTCGATGAATCGAAGTTCAATATCAGCATCTTAAGTGAACAATGTTTTATAAGCGGTTCTACTTGGGCCAAAATTAAATTTTCAATTTATTTTTATAGAGAGCAAATATTTACTACACAAAAAAAAAAACAGCTCGAAAGCGATATCTATACACCTAGATACACCAGATAATAGAGAAAAAAAATTCATTGTTGTTGTTTTTTTTTCATTCAAAAAAAATATTGTTGAGAGACAATCATATCGAATGCACTCATAGATGACACATGACTTTATTGAATTAATGGAAAAAAAACCTAAGGTACCAAAGAAAAGATCTGTTTTTTTTCTTGTTCAGTCAACAGAGCTTTTCTCGTTGAAACCATTTTTACTAAATTCATAAAGCCAGTTTAATTTGATTCAACTTTTTTCCGAATAAAACAATTTTTTTTAGTTAATCGAAGTAAAGAAGAGTATTAAGAGAACTTTAAAATATGCAATCAATGAAAAGAAAAGAAAAATCCCATCTCGATGGATTGTTTTTTGGCACACATTGAGCTGTAGGGTTGACAACACAACACGATTTGAAGTATCAAAAGTGTTTTTTATAACTAATGAAAAAAAGAAGATTTTTGTTTTTGTTTATGACACACACTGGAACAAACATTCTTTTGAAAAATGATAATCAAGTATTTTTTCTAGAAAGAATTTCAAGATGAAAAACTTTCAAAATGAAAATAATCGTCAAATTCAATTTTAGAGCAGAAAAAAACAGAAGAAAAAACTTACCCACAAGGTTGTTATCTCTGTTTTCTATTCGAACTACGACGTTATTTTGAAGTCTACAGTTGGTGGTGCAACAAACACCAAGAAATGTGTTGAAGCTCTTTGAACTCATTTTTTTCTTGAAATTGTCATTTATTCTAGTGAACGTAAAATTTGGAAAATATTTTCAAATTTTATATCAATTTTTTTTATCAAATTCGAGAAAATTTCAATTTCTTTAAAACGTTTGGCATGTTCTTCTTTTTTTCCCTAAGCTTATTCAAATTAAATTCAATATCATGGAGATGTCAAAACTAATTCAAATCTATCAGCTAACAAAAAAATATTTTTCAAACTGAAAAAAAATTCAGAATCAAAATTCAAAAAAGTGATAAACGAAGATTACCTGATTTTTTAACGAAAAAAAAATTCAATTTTCTTCAATTTTAAAATTTAAATTTTTTTTTCTATTTTAAAAAACGAAAATTTTTGTCTTTTTTTTGCCATGAGAAAGAAGAGCTTAGTTTTAAGTAATGAAATTTTTTAGATCGAAAAAAAGTTCAATCAAGAAAATAAACAATTTGAGTTTCGAGTCTGGCCTGCAGCAAGAAAATTCATTTAAATTTAAATAAAATGAATGATGATAGAAAAAATGCCAAACGATTCAAAAAATAAGTATTTTTTACATTTTCTTTTTAATTTGAGATTGTCGTCTTGCTTGAAAAAAAAATTGGTACTTCATACCATTCATATCAAAATTGTCTTTCTGTTTGTTTGTTCAATATATTAATCAAATTGAAGTTTTGATAAAAAAAAAATCTTCGATAAAACAATTCTGATGATTATTTTTTTTGTAAAAACCTAGAAATAGAAAATTTTTTAAAATCAGCATATTATGAAGAATCAATAGAAAAGAGAAAAGGAAATTTTTCGAAAGGAAAAAACCTCAAGACAGAAACAAAACAAAAGTCCTCGGACGAAATTTCAAATTTTCAATAGAAAACTTTTTGAGACAACAAAAAACTCACGAATTCTCCATTTAAAAACATTTGAAAATTTAACAATCTGTCAACTTTTGTGAAATAGATCAAATCAAAAAAAAAACAAAAAAACACTAATACAAAGAAAAATGAAACAAAGGTTAATAATCCATTACAGAACTAAGTTTATGAACAGTTCGTGTTAAGAGAACTAAATGCCAAACAAAGAACCAAAAAATTCGAGATTTTTGAAAAAACTCGTGAATCAATGAGGAATATTTTTTTTCAATTAGTCAAATTTTTCATCCAAAAAACAATTTTATGATTTTAAATACTTTTTGTGTTGTTTTTTTATGTAAAGATCTTTCAAATTTAATTTGAAAAAAAAGAATTATGCTTTATTATGTATTAATTTTATTCCAAGATTGGCTAAAATTTTTGAAATTGTTGAAATCAGATTGAGTCAAAATTTAAATCTCAACATTTTAAGCAATTTGAAAACGACATAGAACCCGAGCCTTCAAATAGTTTTGCTAATTTAAACTAATATTGATGTTGAAAAATTTTTATTTCTAACAGCCTATCAAACAAAACTACTTTATCAATTTTTCTTGAATTTTGATACCAATTTTTTTTAATAATAATTAAGGTAATTATTACTCTTCACAGTAATATTTTATTCATGAGTCATTGTGTAAATTTGTCATTTCAGTAAATCGACATTGTCGGGACTTCTTGGTCCATCTTTTATTAAAATTGAATGTCATTTATTCTATTGAACAATGAACAAGAATCTTGCTTGATAAAGCCGAGGTTAGCTTTCTTAAAAGAAAACTTACTTATTATTAGGTTTGTTTCTCTGTAGATTGCTTTTGGATTTTATTCCATTCTTCTGTGATATAATTTGATGAATGAATCGTGAAAACAAACAAATAACAAAAAGTTTTCTTTTCTGTCAATTGAAGAAATCTAATTTGTTTGTTTTTTTTACTCTCTCAGTTTGAAGATGATTGAAAACATTATATAAAAACAATTCAATTATATGAAACATCGGCTTAATGGCTTTGCAAGAAAGAAAAAGTTGGATCAAATAAAAAAAGAATGAAAATAATTATTAATGTTAAAATGATGAAACAAACGAATAAATTATGAATAATTTGTTTTTGTTTCCATTCAATAGCCATTTATTTTGAAGAAAATAATAACAAAAATGAAAATCACCTACTTATCTACAATTGAAAATAGTTCCAGGCATTTCACCGCCATCGAGAACGAGTCAATTCATTCCGAAATGTTCACTGTAAAACAATCGGAATTGATTTCATTAAATAGCAAAACAAATGATGGCATTAATAGTGAATGGATGAAGAATAAAATTGAAAATAGTTTATCAACAGAGCATCAGCAGTATTTAACAATTGAAACCAACCACAGTCAATTTTCTGATCAATCCGGTTTCGATTATGAGAATGGGCATAGATTTTTTATGAAAAATCCTCATGACATGCTTCATCCGCTTGAAAGAAATCCTGGTAATTGTTTTTTTTTCAAGTCCTCGAGCCAGTAAAAAACTATTCTTTTATTTTATATATTTCTCTCAGCTTTTCTTCCTATCATTCTTACACATTCGTTGACATTTTTGATTGGCGTGATTGGAAATTGTGTTGTGATTGCTACATGGTCGATGCAAGGAAAATTCCGTTCGCCAACCGCCGTTTTTCTTGTTTCCCTAGCGATTGCCGATCTATTGTTATTGTTGGTTTTTGTTCCGCTTGAAACTCTTGAATATTTTTTTATAACATGGGATGGAATGACTTCTCTTTGTAAAATAATTCCTTATGTAGAGGTTATTTCTGCAATGTCGACTGTTTTAAATTTAGTGGCAGTCAGCATAGAAAGGTTAGAAAATAAAAAGAAAATTAGTTTTTAAACTGATATCAAAAAAAAAAATTACTCTAGATTCTTGGTAATTGTTTATCCGATGCGAGCTCGTTCTTTGTGCACGATGAGTTCGACACGCCGAGGCTTAATCATAATATGGGGTCTAGCTTTTTTCCTTTCAATTCCGGTTCTTTTCACTAAGGTTTGTCGAATAATAATGAACATTCAATTTTATTCTGTTTTCTCATGAAATTCAATTAAACTTAAACTATTTTATTTAGCAAACAAGCTCAATCACTTATTATAATGCCACCACATCATTGACTTTGTACTATTGTTTAGACTCCGAAAATGATTTAGCTTTTATGGTGGCCATCTATCAATTTTTAGTGATGTTTGTTTGTCCTGCCTTGTTTATGGTCGTTTGTTATTGGGTGGTCATTCGGCAGTTATGGAAAAGCACTAAATCAGTAAATGTTATGACACAAAGCAATATGATAGAAATGAATAGGTCTAAAAACAGAAAAAAACAACACAACAAAACTTGTACAGATTTGGAAACAAGTTTGGCAACAGATTTTTCCTTGGTTATGCCTGAATCTCAAATCGAATCGTTCGAATTGAACAAAGCCAATCCGGTGCGAATCGACACATTATTTAATAGAGCTCGGGTTTATTTCATTAAAAACCATCATCAAACTTCATCAAAATTGTTTCAAAAAGTAATCAATAATAAAGGAAATAATTTACGGAACACACGAACAACTACGTTCGATGATGAAGATGATGATGGCGATACTGTAATGGAGTCTGTTTCAATTGGGCTCTATATCCATGATGCAAACAATAAAGATCCAATTAATTTCAATAATGAAGTAGAGAACAAAAAAACTACAATTGATGATAATAAAAAACAAGATTCTTCAACGTTACCTGTTTTGAAAAAAAAACATCGATGGCATCAAAATTTTCTCATGAATCTTTATAAAAATTCTCATAGTTCTAAATTATCCTCTAGTCAAACAATAGTGTCCACTGATTTAATAAACGACAGTTCAATAGACAATCAAATCAAGAATCAAACGTCAGCGAATGAAGATGAAAGAAACAATCAATCGGAAAGTACGACAGAATCAAAACCTGCCAATGGTCATGACGAAATTTTCATAATTGATCGAAAAATTTCGTTAAATCGTAACAATAGTTCTTCTTCAGCGACGATGATGAATGAAGAGAATGTATCGAAAATTGTTTCTTTTACATCAGAAATACCACCAATGGTCACTGTAGCCTCAACACGGACAACAGCTAGTTCCCCATCGAGTACTTCTCGTTTGGTAACCTATTCTCAGGCTCTATCCAGTAATGTTCTCGAAGTTACTAAAAGCCGATTACAAGTAAGATCTTTTTATCATGGATTGTTGATTTTGAAAGTGGCCTAAAGAACAAAAATCATTTTATTCTCTAAAATTTTAATAATTTTAATAACTTCTCTATTTTATTCTATTCTATTTATTTCTTAAGTTCTTTTTGAATAATAGTTTTGACTAGGAAACACTCAGGGAGAAATATTTTTTCAAAAACTTTCAACTTTTCATTTAGATATTTTTTTTCTGTTCGATTTTATTTTCTTGGTTTCATTAGAAAAAATTTTTTTTAAATTAAATACACACGAATAGTTTTTTAAGTTGTTTTCAAATTTTGTTTATTCAAATATAAATAATTAATTATCCTTCCCTTTACTTTTTCCATTTGAAAAATGTTGAGTTTTATTTTAAAAAAATTATCTAGTAGTTGTAATTTAAATGAATAGTAAACAGTGTAAAAAATCTTAAGTTTTCTTTTTGAAACAGAATTTTCTTGAATTTTTTTCTTTGACTTTCAAGCTCATAAAAACCAAATTAGCTTAAAAAAATTTTTTTTGCTGAATGAAAACTTTTGAAAACTAAAAATATTAATTCGAGTTTGAATTTTAAAAATTTGAAAATATTAATTATAATGGACGAAATGTTTCAATTTTGTGTTTGAATTGTTTAAAAAAAATTAATCCTTTCATTATGAAAAAAAAACTTGCAGCAACAAAATTTTTCCTATAAATATCTTCGAAAAATTTTTAATGGTACGAAAGGAACCAAAAAAAATTAATTTAACGTTTTTTATTTAAAGCTGTCATTTAAAAGTCATAATTAAAATGCCGAGTTTTTTTTGAAAATTGAATTAAAAAAATTTTTTTCTTGTTGAAGGTTATTAAAATGCTGGTTCTGATAGTCGCTCTGTAAGTATTTTTTTTCTCAAAAAAAAACACTAATGGTTTTGAATTTTTTTCAAAGATTTTTGCTGTGCTGGGGTCCTCGGTTGATCATGAACGTTTTGATAAAGTTTGGTCTTCACTCGTATTCCACTTGGAATTACAATGCTCGTATTGTCTGTAATCTACTATCGTTTGTGCATTCGGCATTGAATCCATTTGTCTATGGGTTTATGTCGTCAAATTTTCGAGCCATGGTTTGTTCATCATTCGGGTTTCGGAAGAAACACTCGAAAATACAAAACTTTCAATCAAGACGTTTGGCGACAATTCGCCGCCAAAATAAGATTGAAGAAGAATGATCTAAATGTTATGATTAGCTTTATTTGCCATTTTCAAATTTCTTTTCTTTGTTGAATTGATTATTTTGTTGAAGAAATAATTGGAACTGTTTTTTTTTCAAAAATTTATTCATGAAGAAGAACTGAGAAAATGTTATTCTTTTTTCTCATATTAAATTTTATGGGTAAAATGTTTATTTTTTTTTTTTTTTAATTGGATAATTTTGCCAAGTATTTCTTTTCAGAAAATTTCAATTGAAACTAGAATTTCAAAAAAAATTAATTTTTATATTCTCTTGGGTCTATTTTGGCTCGAAATTGTTTCTTTCTGGTATTTATATTTTTATGCAAATCAATTGATATGTTTCTCAGTGAATTTCAAAAAATAATAAGATTTTATTCTAGTTCTTATTAGTATTTTTGAGAAATTTTCTCAACTGAAAAATTCATCAAATTATAAATGAAAAGGGAATTTTATGTTCAATTTTAAATTTCAAAAACAAAATAATTATTAAATTACTTGATAGTTAAATAATTGGAATTTTTTTCTCCAACATCCTCTCAATCATTTAACGAAACATTTTTTGGTTTATATTGATAATATCTAGAATGATAGAATAATGACCAGCGAGAAACTGAATTTATTCGATTATTTCAAATTGAATGAACGTCAAATTTTAAAAACCAAAATTTCATCAATTTAAATTCAATTCTTAATCAAATTTGCTTTCAAATTGACAGATTTCTGAAGAGTTTTTTTTAAATAATTTATCTTTCAATAATACACTATATTTTATTTATGTTATTGAAGAAAAAAATTGAAGCCTCGAAAATCTAAGTTGAAAATGGAGAGAGGAATAATTGAAACAAATAACTGAATTTCATTATTATTTAATTTTTTATGGTTTTCATGGTTGATGACGTTCAAATTAAATTACTCTCTAGTTTTATTTTTCTCAATACCAAAACAAGCAAAGATTTCCAGAGAAACAATGAAAAAAATTATAAATTGAATGAATTCAGTGTAAAACGTTTGAAACATTTATGAAATGAATCCATTTCTCAAATTCTCTTCAATGATAAAATTTTAAACTCATAAATCATCATTTGACTCTTCTAGCAGAAAAAAACTTCTTGTTGAATGAAAATGTCAGTTGAAAAATTTTTCTGGCTCCGTAGATAATTGATATCAACTGGAATTATTTGTTTTTTCATCAAGTTTCATTTTTTTTTTTTTGGTTTCATTTAAAATTTTCAAAGTCCAGACTTGAGCTAAAATTTTTGAAGATTTAAATCAGGAGTTTTTTTTTTTAATTTAAACACTTTGAAGAATACAAAGGTTTATTGGTTATATGTAAAAAAAAACTTTGAAACACACATTGGATGTGGGAATTTCCAAAAACGAAACCGTGGTTTTCTGGTTGGAAATTCAAAATTCAAAACTAAAACTTCAATAGAATTAAATTATTTTCGGAAGAATATTTTAAATTATTTCTTTTTTGTTTACAATCAATCACTTTCTTCATCAGTTCTGGTATCGATCAAATTTGGAATGAACGAGCTATTATTTGAATTATTGTTGTTGTTTTGATTTAAACTGTCAAACAATTGCATTTCGTTGTTTGGTTGTTGATGGGCTTGAATTTTCAACAACTCTTCAGTATCGCTTCCGTAAAGGATGGTCTCCTCATCAGAATCGTTGATCATCGATAGTGTGGGATTGTCACGAATGATATGGCATTCTTCATTATCATTAAGAAAGTTCATTAAAATTTAGGTGATAAAAAATGAAAAATTCATTACCATTAGCTTGGTTTAGTGAAGGCCGGTAATAAAAGGCACATGCACAGATATAGATGTTTACCAACGAAAAAATTGACAAAAAAGTCGCCGATGAAGAAGAGAAATGAGAGAACGGTAACATTTGTAGAAATGGAATCAAACTGATCATGATCGAATTCAATGATGACGACGTTGACGATGAGGATGAGGGTGTTGTTGAAATTAAAACGGTCAATAATGAAACACTCAACACGAACAACATCAAAAATGTTTGCAGCTTGAGTCGGACATCAAAGTAGGGCATCGAACGAAGCTCGGTAAATGCAGAAAACACCAATATCATCAAATAAATGAAGTAAGAGACAATCGAAGTGTAGAATGCTGCACTAAGAAGCTAGAATTTAAAATAGAAATCAATAAACATAACATAAGAATATAATCATTCTCGAACCTGTAGAAAAACCGAATGATTGTATTCGAAAAGTTCATCAAAAATGGCGTTCTGTAGTTGATTTTGTAACGACCAGGACATTGCATAAATCACGGTAAACCAAATGGTTCCTTTGAAAAGAGTTCACAGCAAATTTATCTTTTATTAGAAGTTTCCTTACCGACAATCAACAGTTTTATGAAATAGAATCGGAAAAATGTTCTACTATTTTGGCGTATACCATGGAAAAAGCACAACCAAAATAGCATGATTAATGTTTGAAGTGTAGTATGTAGCCAAACTTCGAATAAATATGGAAATTCAGATCCCAATAAAAATTGAATCGGATAAAATGGATTGTTACTGAGAATCAACAAAATCAATTTGGCCGAAGTCCATTTTTGTTCGAGAGACCAATCGGCAATCGGAAACCGATATAGGTAGTGCATGTAGAAGCAGGTCATCAAAAATGTGACAAACAAGAAAAAGAATCGAAACCAAATGAAGAGAGTGGTGAATGAGATGTTGATTGATCGAAACTCAAACAACATATCTTCAATCGTATATTTCTCGTTCACTGAATTGAGACGATGGAATGTTAAATTGACTCGGTATTGCTGATATTCGATGATCAACAATTTTAAAACTCTGATAGGATCGCAGCGTCTTCCACTGCAATACAGGGCCGCTTTTAAATGTCCTTGAGCTGGAATAAGATTCTGAAATAATAACATTTTTCAAAGGAAAAATCTTACAAATTATCGAACGATTTTTTATGGAGTTAATTCCTTCTAAATCGACAAAAACGTCAAACTCTTTGTGAAAAGCTTCGGAATATTCTTCATTCTTCAATGAAACACTCATGTGTAGTGATAATTGTTGAGAATATGGCGACAGAGTCGAAGTGGTCATCACAAATGGTCCGTATGAAAGAAGTCTTGACACATAACTTTCGTTGATGATGTTCGATTCGGCGAACATTTTTCGAGCTGTCACCGAATTTATTCTGTCAACATTGGGACCGGCCAGACCGATAAACAACAACAAAACATACGAAGATAAAAGAGCACAAAGCGAAAGTAAAACTTCACGTTTGTGCATGATGTAGACGTACATTTGCAATGTTCTACCAATGATGGAAAACAATTCATTTAGTTATTTGAGAAAATTATTTCAGAACTCACCTTTCACACCGGTCATGATAATACATCGGCGAGATAAAAAGACTAAAATTTGAAAACATGTCGTTTACCTGAGTTCGAGCTTTCAATAAAAAACTCATTGTCGCCGTTGGGGTTTGTACTTCAATTTTTGTCACTAATATTTCCAGAAACAACCGAACCTAAAAAAAAACAAATCAAAACAAACTTTCTTTTTCAGAATTGAGCCGACACACCAACAACAATCCAAGTGAAAAAGAGAGAGCAACACGACGCCAAAATCGTCATCATCAGAATCCATCAGCCCATTTGTGGATCACGCGCACGCTCGGATAGAACCCGAGTTTCTGGTTGGTGTGTTGGATCCACATACACCATTTCAAAAAAAGTTTACCAAGCATTCATGTTCGAATGAACAACTTGACAAGAAAAAATATTTTTTCGAGGTTTTGAGAAAACTTGGAACAAAAATTTAATTCTTACATTGATTATAATTGGTCGCATGAACAACAAAAAAAAAAGTGAGTAAATTTTTTTTAGTAATAAATTTATTTGGTTTAAAGCGTATGTCCTTCCACGTTTTTTGAAACTTTTTCTGTTTTTTCTTCGAAATTTTAATTGAAAGAAAAATGCAAACAACAGCCAAAACAAGAATTCGTTCAATGGCGAGAAAATGTTTGTTTAAATTTTTCCGTAAAAGTTGAGTTGAGAAAGCAAATATCATAGATTTCGACCACCACGTTTTGCTCAATTTGTTCGTTTTCTAGTTTACTCTGTTCCTCTTGAGCTTGAGATTGTATGAAACGTTCCAGAAAGAATACCTGTTTCAATGATTGATCGAAATTTATGATGACAGTTGGAAATTTAAAGAATTGCATATTCTCGGCTAGAAAAGACATTGTGGTGACGGGAGTACGCGAAATCGAATGCATCGATTTCATCGAGCCAACATTTTCGAGTTGATTGGTCACCGCATAGGTCCAAATCCCAAATGTAGAACGAATTTTTTTAGCCAAAACATTACAATACTGATTGTTTCGTTGTACAATCAAAGCGTGTTTATCATGGACAGTAGTCTCTAATATTTTTTTACATTTCTCTAAATAATCGTCTGAACTGACATCGAGAAAGGTATGATGAATGTCCACCATCTTTACATTCTTATAGTATAACAAGAGTTTTTCAAATTCTGTGGATAACAAAGGTTAATGATTTTTCAAGAAAATGAAAACTTACCAATCAGTCCATAGCCGTCAGCTAGAATAATCATTTGTAGAATCGCCGTGTTCCCAGTAAAAACGGTTAATGAAAAGTCGGATAATTAAAAAACAAAACAACTCACCCGAAACACCGAGTTTTTGCGCCTCGCTATTATTTTCTTGAGAATTGTCCAAAGAGCTTTTAGTCGAAGAAGTATTTGTTTGATTTCCATAATAGAAAACATTTGAATCGTTTCGTGAAGAAGGCTACTACTTGAAGTATTTTGTAAAGGCATAGTGGAATCAAATGAATTGTCATTTTTCTTTTGATAACATGAATCGGTGTTATTGTTTGGCGTTGAATTGTTGACTTGACGATCAATTTGATCAGGAATTTCTTCAATCAAAGTTGGATTTGGTTTTGATGTCCATTCATCATCATCATCATCATCATGATCAATACAATTGTCGTCATTTTTTTTGAAACCAACTTCTGAAGAAGATTGGATTGCCTTGGAGGAACATGCCCACTCGTTTTCATCATTGTCATTATTTTTAACAGCCGATGTCCACTCATCATCATTTGAAACATTATTTTCATCGAAATTTTCTCTCGTTTCAAAATATTCATCGACATTTTCTGGTTTAGCAGTCCAATCATCGCTTTCATCAATCTGATTTTCATCAAAAGTTTCTTCATAATTATTTTTTCTAGAAGATTGAACTTTTTTTGAAGCAGTCCATCCGTCATCATCATTATTATAATGATAATTGCTCTGATTGGAAATTTCTTCTTGATTCTCATCGTTTGGTTTAGTGGTCCAATCAAATTTTTCTGTTTCAGAAGGTGCACCATAGGCTGATTTTTCCTGATAATGATCCCTCTTATTTTGTTCATAACGATTCGAATTAAAGTTTTTTCGATCATAGAAATCGTTTGGATTGGAAAATTTTCTATTTCCATCGTCTGGTTTACTAGACCAATCGAATTCATTAAAAGATTCGCCTTGGTCTTGAAAATGATCTCTCGTATTCTGTTCATAACGATTTGAACTAAAATTTTCCCGATTATAATTTCTATTTGGTTTGGATGTCCAATCACTTTCCGAATCGTTATTCTGATTGTTATCAAAATTTCTGTTTCGATAGTTGTTGCCATAATTATCCCTATTATTTTCCGAATAGTTATTCCGGTTTGAGCCATATTTGTTTCGTCCACCATACCAATCATTACCACCATCCTCATTGTTTCCATTGTATCTGTTTGAGTTGAAGTTTTTTTTAGGTTTCGAAGTCCAATCTTCATTTGTTTGGTCATTGGTGGGATTCATCGAATCCCAATCATAAATCTCACCATGACTAGGTTTTTTCTTATTGAAATTGTTATTTGAAGGAAATGGACGCTCAACGCCAGTACTTTCTCCTGAAGAAAGAAAAAAAACTCTTAATCAATCAATCAATCAAATACTGGAGCGTTGTAAATACTCAAAAACTTTGCTTCATCTTGAATGATCTCGAAATACTTGTCAATATTGGACATAATGATTATTGAAAACTAACCGAACACACACTCTCACAGGACAATAGAAAATTTTTTATCAAACTAAATGAATAAGGCCGAGAATGAATGAATTTAATCTCACAAATAAACGTTTCCGTCTCACTTTTTATACGCTGTTGAAACGAAAAAAAAAAAAAAAATGACGACTGATGTGTAATTAGCACCTGCTCCCTTCATAAACGATAGTATCTTGTTAAGTTTTCAATCAATTTGTCTAAATTTTTTTTTTCTTGAAAACTTTAATTCGATATTCTCTAAAATAACCTAATTCAATCAATTTCAGAAGAATGGATAAAATTTGGTCAAGTGGATCGATTAAAATAAAAAATATTCGGGTCAAGTATTTCATCATTTGGTACAGGTAATCCAGGTGTTTATCTAAAACAAAAGAAAAACGTTCTTTTTTTCTTTAAATAGTTTTCTAGGTTGTTCATTATTCAGCTTTGACCGTGAAAGTTTATTGAAATCGATTACTTTCTTTGTTACATTGCTGGTGCGATTTATGATGGTGATTCTAAACGTTTATTCATTCTACTTTTTCTCCGATATTGTTGGTTTTGAAGAAATACAAAACTATGAAACTGTGAAACCTATTTTAAAAATAATGAAAATCTACCGGATGACAATGTTCTTTTCAAACATTTTTCTAGTGCTCTTTTTCATAGTGAAAAGCAAAGAGATTTTGAAAATACTCGAGAATAGTATCTATCATCAGGTTTATGATGAAAAGAATGTTTCATTTAGAAATAGTTCTATCTATCGTCTCGTGTCGCTTCTTATCAACCTGTTTCATACTATTGCTCTCTATTTGGTGATTCAAAAAAATTCTTGGCATTTGTTTTTTCCTCTCTGCTTTGTTTCGGTTTCGTCAATGGTGTATTATATTTTTTTCTACGATCTTTATGTTTTGATGTTCATACTCACCAGGCAGGTACTCGGAAATCAATTGAGACAATTGCAACAGTCAACCGGTGAGTGTTTCTCTTTTGTTTACTGTTTAATAATTGTTATGAAAACAAACTGAATCTGATATTTCAAAGATTCAAATTTGACCATCGAACAAGTGTCAAAGTTCATCAATATCATTCAAAAAAATGGTCAAATTTTTTCCTCTTCTACTCGGCTGTTTTCGATAATAGCTTCACTAGGTTTATTCGGTGCTGTTGGCTCGCATTTTGAAAATGTTGATATTTGGTTGAAAAACGATTCCGTTTCTTTCAAAATATCCTCTTTGTTGTTTCAAATATTTTGCTTTTGGTCGATATTCATGCTTTCGATTATGTCACAAAATTGTAAAAAAGAGTTGGATGTTTTATATGATACAATGCTGGATAAATCGATCAAAACAATCGAACAAAAGGAAAATATTCATTCGAAATACAATTTGAACACCATCGATTCATCAGAAAAATTACTGATCAAAATGAGTGATGCAATCAAATTGTATGAATCAATTTTTATTTATCGTCACTCTTTCAAGGCCTATTACTTTCTTAAATTAATTAATCTTGATCTTGGATCATTTTGTCATATCACATTGTTTCTACTAAATTATACGGTTCTTTTGATTCAAACCAACCTGACTATGCAAAAGGAAACAGAATGAAGAACAGTTTGCAAATATTTGCTGTCATTTAAAAAAACAAAAAAAAAACCCAATCAATAATATATTATTCAGTTTTTCTATTAATAAACCCTATGAAAAAATATCAGGTTTTAATTATTCAAAATGCACTTGTTTCAAGAGCAAAAAAATGACAATTGTTTGTCATTTTCTTATTTTTAATCATCAAAGTTTATTTATTCAAAAACGAAGAAATTGCAATTAAATTGTTTTTATCGGAATAGATCAATAAAAGTAGTCACTCCAAACTCGACATTGGGTTTGTTTCAGATCGATATGATAGTTTTGGTACGTTCTTGGTTTTGATGAAATTTCATAGCTCGGCGCTATCGTCTCTCCCAAATCCGATAGAAAGTAACTCTGCCATTCGGAATGATTCGGACCCACAGTTCTGTTGGTTAATTTTAATTTTAAATTAAAAATCAAGTCTAAATCATGAACAATTTTTTACCCAGTTCGAATGAAAGATTTTACAAAATCAATAACTTCATGAGAAATTTCTCGTTCACGTTCGAGGTATTGTTGGCGATCGTCGTTTATTGGTAAACCAAAAAGATAATAAATATCGTTGAAATGAGCTGCACCACTCCAATTGCTTTCCAAAAATTTTATTGCTCCTAGTTTAGCCGTGTAATATGCTTGATATACCTTAACAGTATCGGGACTTGATGAAAAAATTTTTCGAGCAAAATCAATAGTTGGACAAGTCATGAACATGTCACCATAAGCCATACTTGTCAATTTTCGAAACAAGTTTTGATTATCTTCACTTAGATTATCTGGATCAACTCCATTAAAATAAATCTTTTCTATTGTTTTCAATTTTTTGGGGTTTTGACCAATTTTTGGTACACCAACAACGATTTTCTCCATCAAAGTTTTCTTAGCATCATCAATCGTCAAGGGTTCGGGATTTTCTCTGGCGTATTTTGGATTATTCGAGAATAAGAAGAATTCATAAGAGGACTCGTCTTCAAATGATGAAACCAATAGATGAAAATTTTTTTTATGATTTCCCTCAGCCAACATTTTTAATGGATGTTTTGGGAGGAATGTTCCATCAACAACTACAATGGCTAAAAATTTTTAAACATTTAGTATCTACTATCAAACAATGAAAATCACTTACAATGGAATGGATTTCCGGTCATATAATAGATACTGTCCACAACATTTGCTGGAAGTTTTTCCAAACATTCTACAACAGTTTTGGTCAGAACAGTATCCGATTCAGTTGCACATCCAATCTTTCTGATACCGTGCAAAAGTTTTGCGGAGAGGACTTCAGGTTCAGAAACTATCATATGGGTCACCGAACCTGACATCATGTATGCTTTCGAAAAAAGACCACGCGATACTGGCGATAAGACGTGTGAGCTTACTGACCATGAACCAGCGCTTTCACCGGATATTGTCACCTGTTTTGGATCTCCACCAAAATATCGTATATTCTCCTGAATCCATTCCAATGCCTAAGAATGATGGTTTTAGATGAGATTTATTATCAAGTTCTTCTCGCTTACCTGAGTTTGATCCCATAAACCCTGGTTACCTTTGACATCCTCAACTTCTTCAGAATAGAGAAAACCTAAAATTGATAGTCTAACAAATCGAATCAATCAAAAAGAAAAAGCTCTACGACTCTATACCTGTAATTGACTGTTACTACAACAGCATCTGCTAAAGAAGATAGTGTTTTTCCATCGTAAAAATTGAAAGATGATCCTCCTAGGATTAAACCACCTCCGTGGAAGAAAACGATTACTGGACGAAGTTTTTGTTCATCAATTTCATTGACCTTTGGTGACCAAACATTCAAATAAAGACAATCTTCACTGAATTCAGTGTTTCGATAATAATGACTTTCAAGTAGTTTTTCAAATTGATAACAATTTTTAGGCCACTTTGTGGCTTGCATCGGTTCTGTCCATTTTCTTTGATATGGTTTGGGACGTCGAAATCTCAATTCATTCACTGGTGGTTCAGCAAATGGAATGCCCAAAAATTGATTGATATCTTGATTTTGTTCTTTGTATATTTTTCCCACGATGGGACCATTCTTTATGGTTACTGTAACTGAATCATTTTGTCCGGATACTTCAACAGTAGCAAAGAAACCAAGTACAAAAACAACCAAAACCACAACAGAAAAGTTTTTGAACATTTTTTTCAACTATCATTCGATTTCTTTTGAAAACTTGGGCAATGGAAATTTTAATTCGTTCTTCAATTACCAAATACGATTAGAGATTTAAATCAATGTTGTTAAATAACAAAAAACTACCGAATAATATTGATGATTGAAACGACGATGGTCTGGAGAGGACAATCTTATCTTATTCTGAGCTTATTTTTCACCAATGATACAATTTAACTAAAAATCTAAGAAAACAAATCAATCAATTTTATGATGATATTCTTCAGCTTCAGATCAGCCAATAACGTTTGAATGTCATCGATGGTGTTCTAAGTTTTCGAAAATTTCACGCAACAAGTACAACAGGAACAGGATTTTCTCTGTGTGTGTGTGCGTGGTTAAAATACATTGAGAGAAAAAAAAAAATCTAATCTAGTTGACAATCAAATATTGAAAAAAAATTCAAAAATGCCTTGGCAGATGAGCTACACAAAGAAGATGCGGTTTTGGTTTTTTTTTCTCGATATTTTGATTTCTCTTTTGCTGGACAATCAACAAGCTTTTCAGCTTTGTTTTTATTGATGGTGGGCTGAATTGGTGGCAATTGTTAACCTTGAATTTTTCTTCTCGAATAATAATATCTTAATTGTTAATAAATTTTTATGATTTTTTTTTTAACAACTTTAATTGGAAATATTTTATTCAATTCATTGCAATCTCATGAATGAAGAATGGCTGAATGAATTAATGAAAGTGTCTTCTCCAAACTCGACATTCGGTTTGTTTCAGATCGATATGATAGTTTTGGTACGTTTTGGGTTGTGAAGAGATTTCATAGCTCGGTGCTATGGTCTCTCCCAAATCTGATAAAAAGTAACTCTGCCATTCCGAATGATTTGGACCAACAGTTCTGTTGATTGGTTTAAATTCAAATTAAAAATCTGATGTCTAAATCATGAAACATTTTTTACCCGGTTCGAATGAATGATTTGACAAAATCGATGACTTCATTAGAAATTTCTCGTTCCCGTTCGACGTATTTTTGTTGGTCATCGTTCATTGGTAAACCGAAAAGATAGTAAATATCATCGAAATGAGCTGCACCACTCCAACTGCTTTCTAGCATTTTCATTTCTCCTAGTTTTGCCGTATAATATGCTTGATATACTTTTACGGTATCGGGACTTGAGTGAAAAATTTCCTTAGCAAACTCGGTAGTCGGACAAGCGAGAAACATATCACCATATGCCACACTTGTCAGTTTTCGAAACAAATTTTGATTTTCTTCACTTAAATTTTCTGAATTGGCTCCATTAAAATAAATTCTCTCTATTGTTTTCAATGTTTTGGGGTTTTGACCAATTCTCGGTACTTTGGCAACGATTTTTTCTATCAAAGCTTTTTTAGCATAATCGATTGTCAATGGTTCAGGATTTTCTCGGGCGTATTTTGGATTATTCGAAAATAAGAAGAACTCATAGGAAGACTCGTCTTCCATTGTTGAAACCAATAAATTGAAATGTTTCTTATGATTACCCTCAGCCAACATTTGTAATGGATGTTTTGGAAAAAATGTTCCATCAACGGCAACAATCGCTGATTTTGAATGGAAGTTTTCAATTAGATTTTTTCATTCCAAAAAAAAAAAACTTACAATGTAAGCCTCTGCCACTTAGATGGTAGATGCTGTCTACAATGTTTGCTGGTAATTTTTCCAAGCATTCTATTACAGATCGTGTCACAGTTGTTTCGGATTCAGATGCGCAGCCAACCTTCCTAATACCAAGCAACATTTTGGTCGTTACCTCTTCAATTGATGCTGCAACCATTTGCGTTACCGAACCTGACATCATGATGGCTTTCGAGAATAGCCCCCGTGAAACTGGAGATAGAATATGTGAGCTAACTGACCATGATCCAGCACTTTCACCCGATATGGTTACTTGATTTGGGTCACCACCAAAATAATGAATGTTTTCTTGAACCCATTCCAATGCCTATTTTGAAGTTTTTTCATAAAAAACATTTCAAAAATATCGGTTTCTTACTTGAAGTTGGTCCCATAAACCTTGATTACCTTTGACATCTTCAACTTCTTCAGAGTAAAGAAAGCCTAGCGTCGATAGTCTAACAGTAATAATCAATTAATGATTAAATCTGAATAGTTTTATATTAATACCTGTAATTCACTGTTACTACGACGGCATCAGCCAAAGCGGATAATGTTTTTCCATTGTAATACCGAATAGAGGTTCCACCGATAAGAAGACCACCTCCGTGAATAAAAACAATCACCGGTCGAAGTCGGTCATCATTAACATTAGGTGACCAGACATTTAAATAAAGACAATCTTCACTGAATTCAGTATTTTGATATGAATCAAGTCTACTTTCTATCAACGGCATAAATTGATAACAATTTTTAGGCCACTTTGTGGCTTGTATCGGTTCTGTCCATTTTTTTTGATATGGTTTTGGACGTCGAAATCTTAATTCATTCACTGGTGGTTCGGCAAACGGAATACTCAAAAATTGATTGATTTCTTGATTTTGTTCTTGGATAATTTGCCCCGTGATAGGACCATTCTTTATGTTCACTGTAACCTGATCATCTTGTCCAGATACTTTATTCGTAAACAAGAAACCAAATAAAACAATCCAAACTACAAGCAAAATGTGCTTTAACATTTTTCTCTCTTCTCTGGACAATCGATTTATGGCAATGGAAGTTTGATTCAATTTTAAAAATTGTTTTTTATAGTGTAAGAAAAAGAAGATACAAATTCGAATGTCATTCGAATGTCAGTTTGATTTCTTCAAAAGAAAAGAAAAACAAGAAGATTGTCTGGTTTCTTTGGTTTTCAGAAAAAAAAATCTAATCTAGCTATAAGATCGATGCTTTCCTTGAAAACATTGAATTTTTTTCTTCTAAAATTGTCTGGTATTACGGTTTAGACGTCTAATTATGATAGGATGTTGATGATAGGCCTTTGATGATCTGACACTTGTTCAACGAAAATCAACTAATCGATGATAGTTTTTTTCTGACTGAATAAACCAATCATGTTATGCAATCAGTGTGCATGAGAAAACATGGAAAGTGATTACGAGATGATTGGCTTTACAATCATTGATTTATTTATCGACTAAAATCGAAATTTCAATAGTTTAGTAAAGAAAAAAAAACCAGTCTGAAGATGGAGAAATAAGAATAAGATGAATTAAGAAAGAAAAAAACAGTTTTTTAATGATATTACAGTTACAGAGCTGGATTAATTTTGAATCAACTTGTAGAATCTAGCGATTTGAGTTTCTTTTTTTAAACAATTCCACAAACTCTTAAAATAAACATATTGAATTTGAGCTTATTAATTTTTAAATATTGTTGCTCAAATTTTCGATTTACTATTTGGAACAATTATCCGATGGTCTAAAATTATGGTTCTTCATTTTTTTTGAAACTATAAAAAATTTTTGACTTCTGTTTTCGGTATTTATTTGAATCGAACGCTGCTCGAGAAATATACAATCGATTAAATTAAAAATTAACGAATAAATTTGATAACGGTGAAAAATCAATTTCGGATATAACACTTGTCTTGTCAACCCCAAAGATTTTACAGTGAGATCTCTCAAAAATGAACCGCAACGAGCCCGAAAACATATGACTAAAAAAGCTTAAAACCACGAGATGGCAGTAAAAGTTTTATTTTTTCGAAAAAAGAAGTTGTATTGGTGATTTTTTTTTAACCATTTGAAAGCGAAATTAATTTTTTTTTAATCTAAAACTAATTCATAGTTTTAAATGATGTAAATTTTTTGAAAAATATTTGATTCAAAACAAAAAAATCGTTACAAGTTTTTCATTTTTTTGTCCCAATTGAAACCTTTTGGACGCATTGATCTATCAAGCTTAAATATTTAAAATAACCACAGATCAAACCTGGTTGTAAATTAATGCAATTTGGGCCTCAAAAATAAGCTAGATTTTAGTTATAAAAAAAATCCGGTTTTAATTCTGAATTTTAACAGACCCAAGAGTTTTGGAAACTATATTTAAAAAAAAACAAGTTTTTGATTAATTCGGAGAAATGAATTGGAGAGCTTTTTTCAACAGAGATACAAAAAAAAATAAAATTTTTTGTTTTTCAAATTTTGAACGGATTGATCTGTGATTATTTTAAATATTCAAGTTTCATAGATTGATGAATGTGCCAATTGAAACAAAACTTTATTAATACAAATAACTTTTTTTGTTTTTTTACATCAATAGTTGGCAGAGTTTTTTTTTTTTTTGTTTTTTTTTCTGAAAGTTGTTCATTTTGGGAGATCTTACTGTATTAAAAGAAAAATAAGTTAAAATTCTCATCACTAGATGTCCTTTTTAGAAGAATATTTTTATTTTTTTATCAATTTTGTTATCCATTATTAGAATCCATTAATAATACGGTTATCAAAATGATGGTCTTTTCTGATTTATTAATAACTTTTCAAATTTTTTTTATAGTTGTTTCTTTGAAACTCTAAAAAATTTTATTTACCAATTTCACAAGTTATGTTTGGTTTTTTTTTTGTGTGCTTAGCAATAATCATAATCCATAATTGATGAAATGGTTTTTTTTTTGTTGCTGTTGATCAAAATCTTCGAACATACCATATCACTCATTCTACATTCAACATTGGATATCATCGAGAGTTATTCACAATCTTCATATCTAAATGTTTCTATATGACCAGCGGTTGTAATTTTGGTTCGAACAAAAAAAAAAAAAAAAAACGAATTGGTTAAAAAACTGACCAAGTTGACTCAGGTAAATGAAACAATCTATTAATACGAGTTTGTGTTTAACGTTTTTCTATGTTTGTTGTCCAGTTGTTGTTGTGTTCAACCACCACCAAGTGCTTTAAGCTGTTTGCCGATAAAAGATCCTAACCGAAGATATGACAAACAAACAACCTAACAAATAGCCAGCAGAAAAAAAGTCGCTTTCAGATTTATTCTGAGTTTTGATTTCTCTGTAGAACAACAACAAAAAATCAAATTTTAAATCGAATTTTTAAAAATAATTTTTTTTATTCGAAAAGCAAACCAACCAACGATTTCAAACGAATAAATTTGCGATAAACCTCTCTATTTTGGAAACTGTAACGGTTGTTGTTTTTTTTCGAAAAAAAAGAAAAAAGGAATCATCGAATGGTCGATGACTTATTTTATGTTATCGATCATCTCACTCATTACTCAGAAAAGGTTCTATCAATTGATTGGTTTTCGAAAACCAAAAGGGTTAATAATCTTTTTTTTTTTTTTTTGAAGGTTTCAAAATTGAAAAAATTGCGAATTTTGAAAAATTTTCATCCAGTAGAAGAACGACGATTTTGACACTTCACTCAAAAAACATACAAAACACAGTATCCTGTCTGTTTGTTCTCGATAATTTTTTTTTTTCAGTGATAATACTGCTGCTGTTGTTATTGTTTCCCGGCATTGGTGATAAGAAAGGGAAAAAATGTCATTCTACTCTCTTGGCACCTTGATGAACAGCTCGATGATACTTTTTGTGGACTCCTTGAATCTTTGATCACTGTTTTTTTACACAGTGAATTGATGTCACTCTTTGATTTTCTCTAATAATCTATAGACTAGGATTTTGATTCTTTAGAGAGAGCTTCGGAATTTGCTATTCATCCATTTCATGGCGTGATGTTTTCGCAATTATTCGGTTCTCGTTATTTCGAACAGAACAAAACAAAACAAATGTAATCATCTCGAAACGAACAAGCAAAAATTATTATTTGCAAATCTCTTGTTTATGTTTTGTCATTTGCTTGTTTGCTTGCTCGTTTGTTGTTGTTTTGCTTTAACCAAACACAACAGAGTAGAAATCATCATTTTTGCTGCTTTCGAATTCGTCTTCTTCAAATCTATTTTCGTTTTGTGTTTCGAAAAAATGACAGAACAGAAACAACAACAACAACAAACGACCATTTTGTGACGATTATTATCACGATGATGATGATGATTTTGTTTTTTCGAACCATTCGACTTGAAAAAAAAATGTTTCCATTTTTGTGAAACGTTCCTATTTTTTTTTCTCGAATCAAATCTTTTCTCGAATCAGAAAATTTAATAAACTTTAAGAAGACGAAAGTGTTTCCCAAGAGTTTTATGTTGCCCGAAGCCCTTAAAAATCACTTAACCTCTTTCCATTGAAACAGAGCCAGAAAGAGAGAGAGAGAACGTAAACTCAATGTTCGACAATATGGTCAAATTATTCTCTCGACCAGGTTTCATGACAATCCATTCGAATGGTTATTTCAGAGAAAAAAAATTGCCACTCAAAATAGTCATTAACTAGTTGATAACAATAATAATCCAAATTACAAACGCTCAGTTTCGCCTAACAAAAAAAAAAACTTCTTTCCTGAAATTTCACTTTTTTTTCACGAAAAATGGAAACTGATTTTTGTTTTTCAAAAAATTTTAAACAAACACCCCAAAGGGTTAGTTTTATTTTACGAACGATTTTAAACAACCAAAGCCTCGAGCCTCAAATGATTTGGGGAAATTTAGAAATAAAGATTTTAGGTTTAGGAATGTTCCAGGAACGTCACTCAACAAAAATCTTTCCAGAAATTTAATGCAACAACATCAAAATTGAGAAATTATTCATTTTATTGACTCAATAAAACTGTCTCAATGTTTTCTTTCTTTTTTTTTGTATTTGATTTATCATCGAATCATTAGAAGAAAAAAAAACATTTCAGTAAATCAAATCAATGATTTTCCGTAATTCCGGTTATTATACAGCTGAAAGCGAGACAACGATAAAGATCTGTCAACTTGTGATACACGCCAAACGATGATTATTATCTCAAACTATCCATCATTTTTCCATGATAAATTCTTTCGATGTTCAAAAAGCATTAATTTTACTCATTGATGATGATCATTGATCAATGAAGATGAAAAAAAAATACCTAACAAATCGAATCGAACTTCTTCACAAATCGAACGTTTTTGTTTTTTTCGGGAAAGGTTGTTGGTGTGTGTGGTGCGGTACACGTCATCGAAAGAAAGAGAGAGAGAGAGAGAGAAGAAAAAAACGATCATCCAATGATAATCATCTGGCGCATATACTTTCAAATTGATCGATCAATCAATCGATTAATCAATCAGTGTTTTAAGTGTTTTTTTCTACTCGATGGCTTAAAAGAAAGATATTCAAAGCTTGTTTTGATGGATTGAAAAAATTATTTAGGAAGAAACAAAAAAAAATTCTTCCGATCCTTGTGTACTCTCGCTTGTTGGTTGGCCAACTATCTCGGCCATGCTGGTCGATTATTGATGAGAATACACTCCCGTACTCGTAAATTCAAGGTGTTTTCATTCCAATTAAACAAAATATTTAAAAAAAACAAGAAAAATACTTGGCAAAGCAATTTCAATCAAGGTGAGAAATCGAACGAAATCGATTTCCACTACACTTCAACTCTACCCCAGGTAGTATACTCTTTTTTTTCTTTCTCTCTCTCTCTCTCTCTCTCTTATCTCTAAACCCAAACAACTGGGTTAGATAAGATAAGGTCAATTTGAAGGGGAAGGTGGCCAAAACCAAAAGTTTGGAAAAATTTACCAACCAAAAAAGATTTATTACACTGTTTATTGTTTTTTTTTTGTGAAAAAAAACTCGACAAATAATTAAAAAAAGTGTAGGTGTGTGTGCGCATGCGCTTTAAGAAAAATAAATACTTGTATCTAATGATGATGATGATGATAATGATTGTCATCCAACAAACAAATTGAATGAAAGTATTTGTCTTTGTGTAATAATCTCTTCTGATTATTATTCATCATCATCTTGATAGTTGTAATTTTTTTCTTTTTATTAAATTAAATTTAACAATTCAGTCTGTGAGTTTTTTTTATTTTAAGCAATCCTTTAACCGGATCATAAATTGCCTAAAAAAAGTACTAGGCGAGGGAATGTGATCCATGTATTCCAATAGGGAGAAGAAAGGAGAAAAGTTTTCTAAAAAATTTATTGGGAAAGTGTTTTTCGCACCCCTCCCCGACCATCATCACCACCACCCAGCCATCAGCACCCTTAACCCAACCACCACTACCCAGAACTAATAAAAAATTTTTTTATTGAGAAAACTTAATTTAACAACTGTTACAACAAATAATGAGACAGGCCAACAGACAGACAGACAGATTTTAATTTAATTAATTGGTCTGTTTGTTTCAGAAACTCCACACACACACACACACACATCTGGCAACAGTATTTACTCTCTGACTCTGTTTAGTGGTCGGTTTGATGACCACTCATGTCATCGAACCGCCATTTTGACCACGTTAAACAAACACCATCTGAATCACAATCTGGTAATCCCTTCCATTCAACCCTGTTCATCCATTATTATCACTCTCCAAATGACCAGAATCTAATTTATTTAGGGGGTGTTGTTGTGAGGGGTGAGAGAGGGGGCGATGTTTCAGTAAGAATGATGAGTTGAGCGTGCGCGCGGTCATTGGTGGTTGACCATCTGCGAGTGTGTTCGTTTTGAAAAGAACTTTTTCCACTTTCCCCACCAGCTTTCCACACGTCCTCCCTTCCCTCGCTGTTCAAAATAATCCGTGAACATTTTCAGCTGGGAATCTATGACAGCACACACATATTCTCATCTGCTAGGCAATCATCAGCCGTGGTTGAGCATTAAGCCAAATCTGTTTTTCTTTTTTTGTTGTCTCATTATGGCCATTTTTGAAATCAATGTTTCAATTTTTATCCATCTTCAAACATCCACGCCTATTTCTCCAAAAAATAAATGAAATAATAAAGTTTTGTCATTAATGAGGTAAACAATATGAAGAGCCATCCGAAAATGTCGTTCAACATTAACCTTGAACCAATTTTTTTGCTTTCGAAACATTTTCCAACTAGAACGTTGTTGGAAAGTTTTTTTTCTGTTCTGTTCTCTTTTCTTCCTTTCTCCAAAATGGAAAATAGTTGTCTGTTGTCGTAGAGATTAATCTCGACAACAATGTCACACATTCCACATCCAAAAACTGATAGTTGAGTTGTTTTTTGAAAAAAAATTTGATCCAAACTACTACAGAAAATGTTTTGTCATCAACAATCATTATCATCACTATCGAAGTCGTTGCTAAGATTATCAAAACTACATCGAATTGATAATTGTGGACGGAGAAAAAAAATAATAAAATCTTATTTTAAAAAAACTAAACAGTTATAATTTTTAATAACCGGAATCAGATCATTGATTCGTCGCCATCATCCGTCAATTCCGATCTTTATTTCCGATTAAGGATTGATAAAAAGGAAACTTTCTTCTCCTCACTTCTTGTCTTCTAGATAGAACGTTTTCCTGTTCGAAATGAAAGAGTATGAAACCGTGGAATTTTACATATCACCTAAAAGTATCATTCCAACTGCCATATAACTGAAAAAAAATTTAATTTCTTAGAAAAACAAGTTGATTAAAGGATATTTTTTTCTCCAATAAAACTAATAATCCGACAGCCATCATAAAACTCTTAAAAACATACAGGCTCAACTCAAATCATCGTTCGTTTAACATGAATTTTTTTTTTTTAATGTTGAATGATGATTTCTCTTCTGCTTGTTTCCGTTAAAAAAAAAAAACAAAGAATTGAACGAACGAATGAAATTTATGATACTTGTTGTTGTTGCTGCTGCATTTTGTTCTATACGTTGTGTATGAACAAAACATCATCTCCTCTAATCGAATGTTTATCTCATTTATTTTATTTTTATTTAGTTTTGGTTAAAATTTTTTCCGTTTGTTTTTCCAGAAAACACTTGTTTTCCCTAAATTTTTTTTCCCTCTCTCTCTCTATCTCTCGTTTGAAAATTCAATAATAGATGTAAAAAAATGGTGTTTTGAGCAAACAAACATCACGACGACAACGATTATGATGATCAAACGAGAGTGGTGGTGTTAGTTTTTTAGTGATTGTTGCATAAAAAAACATTTATTAGAATCGATGTGATTTCACACACACACACACATACTATGTACTAAATGATTCATGTACGTCGTGATGTTCGCGCATGTGCATTTCAAAAACAACAACAAAAAATCGTTGCAATGTGCAAGGTGGCAACAACCACCGACTCTGTCTCGACACACACACACACAGGTGGTTGTTGTTTTTGTTATTGGAAGTGGATGAGTCATTTTTTAAAATGTATTTGCTCCTCCTTGATTGTAGGAAAAAATTTCCAAATATGGTCATGTTTTTTCTCTCGAATTCGATTCGACTCCACCTCTTCTCGTTTTGGGAAGTGGAGGGACGCCATCTTGTCCACCACCAATTCATTCAATCATTCTTTCTCTCTCTCTCTCTCTCTCTCTCACACATTCAGTGTCCGGCGGTTAGTTTTTTTTTCTAAGTCATTGTGTTTGCTACTACAAGTAAGTTGTCTTTGTCTCGCTCTCTCTCACTCACTCTTTTTCATTAATAAGCCGGTTTCGCCCAAAAAAAAAAAAACGAAGCGTTTTTTCCAGCCATAGGAAAGTTTATTTAAACCATTTGCTCGATTGTTCGATTTTCGTCATTCCATAGTTTTTTGTTGGTTTGGTTGTTTAAAATTTAAAAGTTTCATTTTGATTCGATTGAAACTCATTATTAATTAGTGGTGGTGTTTTATTAAATTAATATCTCATTCAGTGTCTCATTGTGTGTTCTCTCTCTCTCTCACATTTTGTGTCAACTCGCGAATCGAACTCGAGTTTTCCTTCCCAAATATTTTCTTTGATTCTTTTGGTAAGTTTTGTTTTAAAAAATCAACAATTTTTGTATTTTTAAGGTGAAAGTTCAGTGAATTCGAATGATCGAGAAAGATTTTTTTTTGCGATTGAGGTCAAGTTTATTTTCAGTCAATCAGTTTTTTTACTTGAAACATTTTATCATACTGATTTGAATGCGGTATAGTTTTTTTTCTCTCGAATGGTGAGGTTATTTTTGGCAGTTTACCAAGCCAGAAAAAAACAACAACCACTGTTTTGCCGTTGTCGGCAGTTTGGTGGTGATTGGAAATCTCTCTCGTCTTTCATTCAAAATTAAGAACATTTTTCTTATTATATTTGTTCTTTTTTAGATAACCAAAAAAAAAAAAATCATTAATCGAAAATGTGTGACGACGACGTTGCCGCTTTAGTCATTGATAATGGTTCCGGTATGTGCAAGGCCGGTTTCGCTGGAGATGATGCACCACGAGCCGTCTTCCCATCGATTGTTGGTCGACCACGTCATCAAGTGAGTTGATCACTCCATTTATTGGATTTGAATTTTTTATTTTTCTCTCAGGGCGTTATGGTTGGAATGGCCAAAAGATTCGTATGTCGGTGATGAAGCTCAATCCAAACGAGGTATTTTGACTTTGAAATATCCCATCGAACACGGTATTGTCACCAATTGGGATGATATGGAAAAGATTTGGCATCATACCTTTTATAATGAACTTCGAGTTGCTCCTGAAGAACATCCAGTTTTGTTGACAGAAGCTCCATTGAACCCGAAAGCTAATCGTGAAAAGATGACCCAAATCATGTTTGAAACTTTCAATACCCCAGCCATGTATGTCGCTATTCAAGCTGTGCTGTCTTTGTACGCTTCTGGTCGTACTACCGGTATTGTGTTGGATTCTGGTGACGGTGTTTCGCATACTGTGCCAATTTATGAAGGCTATGCTCTTCCACACGCTATTTTGCGTCTGGATTTGGCGGGTCGTGATCTTACTGATTATTTGATGAAAATATTGACTGAACGAGGTTACTCTTTCACCACCACCGCCGAACGAGAAATTGTTCGAGATATCAAAGAGAAACTTTGCTATGTCGCTCTGGATTTCGAAACTGAAATGGCTACTGCTGCCAGTTCTTCGTCATTGGAGAAATCTTATGAATTGCCTGATGGACAAGTAATCACTATTGGTAACGAACGATTTCGATGCCCTGAAGCTCTTTTCCAACCATCGTTTTTGGGTATGGAAGCTAATGGCATTCATGAAACTACTTACAATTCGATCATGAAATGCGATGTCGATATCCGTAAGGATCTTTATTCAAATACTGTGTTGTCTGGTGGTACCACCATGTATCCTGGTATTGCCGATAGAATGCAAAAAGAAATCACCGCATTGGCACCATCCACCATGAAAATCAAAATCATCGCTCCACCAGAACGAAAGTATTCCGTATGGATTGTGGCTCAATTTTGGCATCACTCTCAACCTTCCAACAGATGTGGATCTCCAAACAAGAGTACGACGAATCTGGTCCATCCATTGTTCACCGAAAATGTTTTTAAAGAAAAAAAAAAACGAAAATCTTTCTCTCAAAAAAAAAAAAAAAAAAAAAAAAAATAGGGAACAATCTCGAAAAAAATTTCTCGTTTTATTTTTTCCATTTTTTTTTATAAATACTGATTGAAAATTTGATTCCAACACACATTCTATCACCAAAAAATCAAAATATTTTTAAACAAAAAAGTGAAATTTGAAAAAAAAATTAAAAATAATTTTTAAACTTTGACACATCCAGATGAAACATTTTCAGGCTAATCTCATGACCTCGTTATAAACCAAAAGAGAGAGTTTTATAAGTATTTTTTCCTAGTGAATATTTCAATTCTGTACCAAATCCGTAGATTTTCGAACCTAGACCAAGGGCCCAAGTTTTTTTTTTGTAATCGAAACAAGTTGTTTTAAATAAATTATTTTTTAGATTAAATTTGTATGTTTTTTTTGGTTAAAGAAATTCAGTCGGTTGAGGAAGTTTTCAAAGGAATTCCCCAAACCAGCGACCATAATTTTATCTTCTCTTTCATCGAGGCCAAGGAACCCGAATTACCCGAGAGACTGCGTTGATGTGTTTTTTTGAGGCCGCATAGAAATTTTCTCCCTTTAAAAAATGGTCTATTTTTTTTGTTTTAGCGTTGGTACGTTCGGGTAAAATTACCACCACCACCACCATCATTGATTCGGGCCGAAACAAACATGCGCTTTCTCGTTTCGTCATTTCAGCGAACGAAAACAACAAAGCTGGTCAGTTTTTCTTTATTTCCCTGAAGAACAACTGCTGCAATGGGTGTGAACCATGGTGTTTGATCACCACTACTACCACCACGTAGTGGACATGATTGGCATCACTACAACCAGACAAACAACAACAACACTCTAGTTTATTTTTTTCGGGAAAAAACTTGACGCACAACCAAATAGAAAAACTAGAAACTCACCGCACAAAACATCAACCTCGATATTTTTATTATCAGCAAGAGAAGAAGAAAAAAAAAATCAAATTTTAAAATCGAATCGTTTCGTATAAAGAACTTGAACATTTCTGGCATTTTCCTTACTTCATCTTCGAGAGACAACAACACAACACATCCAACAAGCAACGATCACACAGCTTAAATCAACTTTCAACGATCATTCTGGTGTGTGTGTGTGTGTGTGTGCGTTTGTGTGTCCTTCTTTCGAATATATCGACTCTTCACTACTCGATTTGCTTGTCGGACAGGATTTTTTTTCCTTCAAAAAAAGTAGAAATTATTTTCACCCGATCTTGCCGTCATCATCATCATCGTCGTCGTCATATATACCCGAAATCTAGTTTATAGTTTTTTAAAGGGAAAAAGAAAATTGTATTTAAAATTATCAATCTTGTATTAACAAATACCAAATAGCATTAACGCCGTCGTCATTTGCTTTTTTTAACTTTGTTTCATTTTTTTTATTATTTTCAATTAACCTGAAAATGTGTGACGACGAAGTTGCCGCTTTAGTCATTGATAATGGTTCGGGTATGTGCAAGGCCGGTTTTGCTGGAGATGATGCACCACGAGCCGTCTTCCCATCGATTGTTGGCCGACCACGTCATCAAGTGAGTTGATCACCCCATTTATTGGATTTGAATTTTTTATTTTTCTCTCAGGGCGTTATGGTTGGAATGGGCCAAAAAGATTCGTATGTCGGTGATGAAGCTCAATCCAAACGAGGTATTTTGACTCTGAAATATCCCATCGAACACGGTATTGTCACCAATTGGGATGATATGGAAAAGATTTGGCATCATACCTTTTATAATGAACTTCGAGTTGCTCCTGAAGAACATCCAGTTTTGTTGACAGAAGCTCCATTGAACCCGAAAGCTAATCGTGAAAAGATGACCCAAATCATGTTTGAAACTTTCAATACCCCAGCCATGTATGTCGCTATTCAAGCTGTGCTGTCTTTGTACGCTTCTGGTCGTACTACCGGTATTGTGTTGGATTCTGGTGACGGTGTTTCGCATACTGTGCCAATTTATGAAGGCTATGCTCTTCCACACGCTATTTTGCGTCTGGATTTGGCGGGTCGTGATCTTACTGATTATTTGATGAAAATATTGACTGAACGAGGTTACTCTTTCACCACCACCGCCGAACGAGAAATTGTTCGAGATATCAAAGAGAAACTTTGCTATGTTGCTCTGGATTTCGAAACTGAAATGGCTACTGCTGCCAGTTCTTCGTCATTAGAGAAATCTTATGAATTGCCTGATGGACAAGTAATCACTATTGGTAACGAACGATTCCGATGCCCCGAAGCTCTTTTCCAACCATCGTTTTTGGGTATGGAAGCTAATGGCATCCACGAAACTACTTACAACTCGATTATGAAATGCGATGTCGACATTCGAAAAGATTTATATGCTAACACCGTATTATCTGGCGGTACCACCATGTATCCTGGTATTGCCGATAGAATGCAAAAAGAAATCACCGCATTGGCTCCATCCACCATGAAAATCAAAATCATCGCTCCACCAGAACGAAAGTATTCCGTATGGATTGGTGGCTCAATTTTGGCATCACTCTCAACCTTCCAACAGATGTGGATCTCCAAACAAGAGTACGACGAATCTGGTCCATCCATTGTTCACCGAAAATGCTTCTAAACCAGCAAACAACTCTTCAATCAAACAGAACATTCCGGATTATATTTTTATTCCTCTTTTTCCAGCAAAAAAAAAAACAATGTTTTTGAAACATTTTGAAGTTTTTTTATGTTTCATTCGCAAAA
This sequence comes from Octodonta nipae, assembly GCA_034190945.1. Lineage (NCBI taxonomy): Eukaryota > Metazoa > Arthropoda > Insecta > Coleoptera > Chrysomelidae > Octodonta > Octodonta nipae. Next base: position 81,460 of record JAVLUE010000135.1, read on the forward strand.
TTTTTGAAACTTTTTAAAAAATGTTTTTTTTTTCAAATAAAACCTCTTTTTCTCATCATTTTGAATAGAGATTACTCTTATCTTTTTTCGCTCTCACCTCAAGTGTTTGTTTTCATAAATTTTGATTTCATCGCTTCGAAACAACTTGAGTTATTAACCCCGTGATATCGGAGAAAGTGTCGACCCTCTAAAAAAAGAAGATAATCAAATTTTACAAGCTCACTAAAATTTTACAATAATCGAAATTTCAATATTAAAAAAAAAAATAACAATAAAAGCAATAAGGGCGTTATTTTTTTCGAAACTCCGGCTTGATCTGAAATCCTTCAAGAGTTCTCGAGTTATTTAGGGAAATTTATCCAAACCAACAGATTCAACCGCGATCAATGCAATCAATCAACAAGTGGTTTGTTTGCTGAAAGATCTATCTTTTCTTTTCTTTTTTTAAAGTTTTTTCATTCACAAGGCGTCAGATGGCGTCCACTAGTTTTTAATTGTGACTCGCGGCGTCAAACACTCGTCTTGTACAAGTGAATTAGTGGCGATGATTGTTGTTGATGGTGGTGGTGGTGTTATTTTTGTTGTTGTTGTTATTGTTTAACAACAAACAATTTTCTCTATTTTATCCTCTAAAAAAAACAAAACTCATACCGAGTTATTATTATTTTTTTTTTCAATAATTTTTGGTAATTTCGTCAAACAACAAACCAAAAAAGAAGAAACCAACTTGCCAAACAAATCAGATCTGGTCCCAAGAAGATTCGTTTTAAAGTCTTTTTTCGCTGTTGTTGTTGTTTCAATTGTTATTCAACATTCATATTGTTTCCTCGTTCTAGTCTTCTCCACGTTCCATTGATTTTTGTTAAAAATCTATTGAAGAATTTTAGCCAATGGATTCGCCATTTCATTTTGATTCGATGTCTTGGGCTGCCAGTGGTGGTAGTAGAGGAAATTTTCTCGATCTCCAAAATCGAACTTACAACATTGATCGAAATGGTTCGCCAGAAAGTCCTGAGATGGTTTTGCCAAGTAATTTGAAGTACATCGCACCATCGGAAATCTCTTTCCGTGATGTAGGTCAATTAACAAAATTTCTTTTTTGATCATAAATCCGATTTTTTTCTGTTGTTGTTAGCATTCTTATCTTGGTAGAGGTTCATACGGATTTGTTAAACGAGCCATTTGGAATGAGAAAAATGTTGCCGTCAAATATCTTCCTTCAATAGAAGATTTTTACAAAGAAGCTCATCCATTATCTAAAGTCAAACACGAGAACATCATCTCGGCTTATGGTTATACGATAATCGATCAGAATGGCATCCTGATCATCGAATATGCTGATGGAGGGAATTTGTACAATTGTTGGTTTTGCGTGAATCACGTTTTGATTTATCGATTAATTTTTTTTTCAAAGTTTTACACAACACCGAATATGCATCGACTCATTATACTCTGTCGCATGCTATCTCTTGGTGTCTTCAATGTGCCCGAGGAATGGAATATCTTCATTCTCTGAACATATTGCATCGAGATCTCAAGCCTTCCAAGTATGGAAATTATATCGTAAAATTAAAAAAAATTATTTTTCTCTTTTATTAAAAATATAGTTTGCTTCTAGCTAATGAAGGACGAACAATTAAAATTTGTGATTTTGGTACGGCGCGAAACAAGCAAACAATCATGTCGATTAATCAAGGTACGCCATCATGGATGGCTCCAGAAGTGTTCAGCTCTTGCAAGTATTCGGAAAAATGTGATGTTTTTAGTTGGGGGATTATCTTGTGGGAAGTCTTGACTCGCCAAGTACCTTACAAAACATATGAAACTTGTGTCATATCGTGGGCAATTTGCAACAAAAAACGTCCACCAATGATCAAAAATTGTCCAAAGGTTTTAAGAAAACTTATTCTTGATTGTTGGAATCATGAATCTAATGAACGGCCATCGATGACCGAAATTGTTCAAATCATGTCTTCTATTTTTGAACTTTGTTCTGATAGGGCCAACGAGAGCATTGATTTAGTCACTCCGAGAGGTTTGAAAAAATTTGAAGTTTTTCAATTTATTTATGACTTAAAAAAAAAATTTAGAACAAAGATTTCATCCTCCTTTTATCATTTCAAACATTTCTGGTTTATCAGCGATTAACTCCAGCAACCATAACGCCTCTTCAACAATGTCAAGACGAACCTCAGACGATAATCTTCTTTCAATGCGACCCGATGCCAAGTATCAATTACAGAAACAAGTTTTAGGCCATCGAAGATCTAATTCGAGTGATGCTTCTCTATTATTGAATGAGAGAACTCAAGAACAAGAAACCAATCAAAACAACGATGCCGAAGATGCAAAGATCGAGGATATTCTCCGAAATTTTAATGCTTATTTTTTCTTGCCATCCGAATTTTCTCCCACCCAACCCGATATCACCAATACTCAATCATTGATGATTTTTGAAGATCACAGAAAGTTGGCTTTGAAACTTCTTCGCAAACAATTCGAGGTTGAGTTTTTAAGCAACAAAATCAAGGAATTGGAGAATTTGAAAAAAAATCCTCATCTTGTCGATTCCACAGAGACGTATATTCGTTTAACCAACGAACTGTACGATCTGAAACAATCTCGTTCATCATTTGCCCAACTAGTGATTGATTCATCAAACAGAAGTGATTCTTCAATAAAGCTTCAAACACAACAGAATAATCATCGCCAATATCAACAACCACAGCAGCAACAGCAATCACAGTCACGTATAGATAGTGAATGGTTTTTTTTGAACAACAACCAACAAGAAAACTTTGTCCATCAAAGGCCATCTTGTTCGAACTTTGGTCGATGACATGCACATACAAAACAATTCAATTCAAATGATTGTAAATTTTTGGTTGATATTTTTTTTTATTTGAAATTTTTCACTTTTTTTTTCTTTGACATGTACATATCTGCTGTTTATAATAATTTTTTTCTATTGATTAATACTTTTTGTTGGCCGTTTTGAAAAAATTTGATAAATGTCGATCTTCGATAGAGAACTATCCATTTTTTTACTCTGGCTTGTTTTCTGGTTTAATATTCATCTTTCCAACAATAACCAATTTTTCAATTATTCTTGATTTGTAGAAAAAAATTTTAAAAAAGTCAAAGTCGTCAATTCGTGGTTTTGAAATTCAAATTCTACTTTGGGACGACTGGCTCTGTGCAAATAGAAAAAGAATCCTCTCAGCTTTTTGCACTCTTGGAAAGTTCGCTCCAATTTCATTCGATTATTCGTTAGTGATTCTATTGTTTGATAATTTTTAATCACTTATTTTCAAATGGATCAACTTGCTTCAGAAGCCTCTCATAATATTTTCTTATTCTGGTGTCGCCGTTTTTTGACCTCACCATTGTTGAGCCTTTGGCTTTGGAAAATTTTCATTTATTCATTCGTCTTCTTGAATATTTGGGCATTTCTTGGTCAAAAAGACTCTTTAACCATTTATTATTACGATTCTTTACATTTTTTGATGTTGTTTATTCTTTCCAATTTGATGGGGGAATTATTCAAATTGGTTCGATTACCAGTTTTGCTTGGCTATCTTGTAGCTGGTAAATAATTTGAGATTCTCTTTTTCTTTAATGGGGATTTTTTTTAAAAAAAGGTTTTGCATATGGAAATATTCTTGATGTTCGAATAAACAAATCAATGGTTTCTATCACTCGATCATTGGCATTGATGATTATTCTTCTACGTGCCGGGCTTAATCTCGATCCTGAGGCCATTAAAAAACTCTCGTTTGTATGTTTTCGTTTAGCCTTTGTTCCGTGTTTGATAGAAGCGTTGACAGTAGGAATTGGAGCATGGTTTTTGTTTAATCTTCCATTTATGTGGTCTTTGATGCTTGGCTTTGTTTTGGCAGCTGTTTCACCGGCTATCGTCGTTCCCGGAATGATCAAACTTCAAGAATCGGGTCTTGGTGTTCAGAAAGGAATACCCACTTTGATTATTGCTGCAGCCAGCGTTGACGATGTCTTGGCAATTACAGGGTTCAGCATTTGCCTGAGTTTTGTTTTCAGCTCAAATTCACTAAACGAATCTATTTGGGAAAAAATTCATTTCTACTCTAAAGGTTTATTTGAAGCTTTCATCGGTCTTTTGTATGGCTTATCAGTTGGCGTTCTTTTATGGTTTTTGCCAGAAAAAAGTTTGAATTTAAATAGAGAATCTTCTTTTGAAAATAACGTTCATGAAACCGAATCTTCATATCATTTACATCGATTAGCAAGTCTTCTATTAGTCAGTTTGTTTGTTTTATTTGGAAGTCAAGTATTTTATTTGGATGGGGCCGGACCTTTGGCTATCTTGATCACTTCATTTGTGGCTTCAATTCGATGGCGTCAACATCGATTCAATGAAATTGTTGATTTTAGTTTAAAAATTCTTTGGGAAATTTTTCAACATTATTTATTTTGCTTGATCGGATTTAATGTTCGTTTCAAAACAATGCTTTTCAAAACTTTGGTTGCTGGAATTTTGACTCTGCTATTTGGCCTTATCACAAGAACATTGGCTGCCTATTTGGTCACCTATGGAAGTTCGGCACAGCTAACTCGAAAGGAGCGTTTTTTCACTGCCATTGCCTGGTTGCCTAAAGCTACTGTTCAAGCTGCAATCGGTTCTGTCGCTTTGGATATGGCTCGGAAACCTGAGGATATTGAGCATGGTCAAATTGTGTTGATAGTGGCAGCGCTTTCGATTCTAATCACGGCACCAATCGGAACAATCGCCATTGATCTGTTTGCCAAACCCTTGTTGCAAACAACCATCTATCCAAATAACAAGACAAAGTCGAATATTATCAATCAAGAAAACCAATCAAAAAATTGTGATCAAGAAGAAGAACAAGTCGAACTAAAATTAATTCCGACTAATTAAACTTTTTAATGTTCCAATGGCATTAGAATGTTGTCACACATGAGTGCTAAATTTTTTCCCTAGTTAAGCAATCTTATACCAACCAACTTTAAACTTGAGGTGAGTTTTTTTCCACTATTTGAATGCTTATTTTCAAATCATCACACTCGAGCCTCGCAACTTTGCACACCGCCAAGCACCTTGCTTAGCCTTGAATGACCTAAACAGCTGCCCGAACACAGAGAGAGAGGGATATGTCTAAAAGAATCATCAAATTTTTCAATAATATTTTATAAGAAATTTAGGTCATCATAAAAAAAAAAAAATTTCTTTCAACTTGATTTTTCTGGTCTTCTCTAGGTCAAGCGGTCAATTAAAAAAAACAAGTGTTTCGGAGTGAAATTTCATTAATCAATCACCATCAATTCATTCATAAATATCAGGATACTATTATCATTGAAGATGAGATATCCCAATGAATCGATTATTTTTGGCCAAAATCGATATCTAAGAAAAAAGAGGAGAAAACTTTCAGTGTTTTGTTATTATTGTTGTTGAAGAATTTGTTTTGGCTCTAGTTGAAGAATTTTCTGTTTTCCCACCTCAGGTGAACACCACAGGTAAAGAAAAGACCTTCAAAAAAAAAAAAAAAGAGGTCAATTCGATCTATCGATTAATTAACTTTTTTTTTCTTTTCCATATTATGGAACAGTGCTTTGAAACAGTGAAATATTGTTTCTCTGAGCAGAAAATAAAACAAAAAACTGTCAAACTACTGGGAAAATGGATAGCTCACTTTTTTGGAAATCGACGTCTTCATGAAATCACCTCGCAGAACGAAAGAAGAAATCATTGTTCCGGCAAAAAAAAAGTGGAAGATATTGCCACGATATAAAGTGGTCAAATTTTTTTTACGATGTTTCTAAAAAATTGAAAAAAACTTGAATTGACACGTCTGTTGAGGTTTCAAAGAAAAAAACGACGACAAGCTTAACACTTATTGGCATCGAACTTCTTATTTATTACATCCATCACATTATTATTATTATCATCACAATCATCATCATCATGATTATTGTTATTATCGTCAATCTTCAATCCATTTTGTCGTGATCGTCAACATCGTGTGTTTCAACAAGCTAAATGTAAAACAACGATACTTTCTCCGATCATTCCTATAACTGAATTGTATGTATGGTTTTTCTCGTTGCTCAATTTTGAACATTTCTTTTTAGTGGTCGTTATTTCAAAAACACTTCCGTGTTCGCCTGGAGAAAATATATCTGTGAATTGTGAACTGTGCTTGAAAATTTAATTTCTGAAATCTGATTTGTGTGTGCGTGGTGCCAACCAAACCAATTGTCTCTCTGTGTGCCGATCTTTCTGGCTTGATCAATCGATTTGATGGCTTTTAATTGGACATAATCGAAACAATTTGATTGTTATCATCATCAATGTTACAATATCTGTGTTTCTTTTAACAGGTTAGTGTGTGTTTTTTTTTTTTTTTTTTCAATGAATCAATTTGATTGGCCTAAGGGCTTGTGCGTCAAGCGTATTGATGATTGAGGATTGTAGTCATTATGTCAGGATTTCTTGTTCACAAAAAAAGAGTGTTTGTTTACCTGTAATTGTTTCCTATAAACATGTGATGTGTGTGTTTGATTTGAAAGAAAAATGGAAAACGAAACGAAATCGTTGACCTTTACACTTGATTCATTTCATGATGTTTTTTTTTTTCACAAAACAAGTCTCAAGTTTTGAGTTGTTTCCACTTTCTTGGATTGAATGAGACCTTTTCCCGTCAATGTGTGTCAAACACATTTACACTCCGATGTGATCATCATCAACATTTTATGTGTCTGTGTTGGTGTTTATCATAGGAATGATCACCGCACTGAGATGTTGAAAGAGAGAGAAAGAGGATCCTTGATCTTGAATTTTTTTCAAAATTGATCGTTCGAAAATAAATAAATGGTCTGATAGATTTATTGTTGTTGTTTTTTTTTTTCAAATCTGTTCAGTTTCTGAAAATTTCCAATATCGACGATCATTTTGAGTTGGAAAACATTTGATTTGCTGAACGGTTTGGGGAAGCGGAAATCAGTGGCCAACAAAAACAGCAAAAGAAACTAGTCTTGTCACAACCCAAGGTTTCAAGGGTGTGAGTGTTTTTTTTTTTGCGATACGATTATTGATAATGGCGTGACATTGTTTTGTTGTTAAAACCCGTTAACCAAAACCGTTACTATTCCAATCATAAAACAGTCATTTTCTTTTGGTTTGGTTTCAGAACAAAGCTAAAGAAAAATCAAATTTACATTGTTTGGTTGGCATTGTTATGTTGCACCACAATATCGTATAAATTTCTAGTTCCTTCCTTTTAGCATATTGTCTCTCTTTCACTATCTAATCCTATCTCTCCACGAAAATTTTTTTTATAGTCATTGACATTGCCTTTATGCTGGCCATACGTCTACTAAAGAAAAACTGTATCAGGGTTAAAGGGATCGTTTTCCCACCGTTGCTTTCTTGATCTGATGCTTGATCTTTTTCTTTCAATGAAAAACTATGTTAATGTTGTGTTGTGTGTTTGTGTGTATTCACCTTGTGTTTGTGTTATTGGCGTGAAATATCTCTCTCTCATGATCATGATGATGTGATGGCGTGATGATAATGGCGATGAACCGAACAGATAGATCATAATCTTTCCATTAGACTTTTGTCTTTTTCATTTTTTTCCCTACATCAAACGAACGTTTGTATTCAACAATGGCCATTCAATGATGATGGAGATGATCTTCATCGATCTGTGATGATAAGAAATATCAATGATAACGGAGAACTGTCTTTCGGCAACCAACAATCAGTTTCGGTCAAATCGACCTTTGAATGAAAAAAAAAACCCCAATAGTGATGAGAGAAAGTAAGTGACTTTTCTTTTAATATTTTAACAGTCGATTAATGATTGTTTGACTTTTTCCAAGAAAATGTCAACAGTTCCAAATGGGAAAATTTTGGGCAGTTTGTTTCAACAATGTGTATGCGTGCATGTGACATAACGCATTTTCACATTAACAGTTTATCCTGTTATGAACCATAATTATTATCATTATTTTAGAGACACTTAGGCCCACCGTCACAATCACCAGCAAAAATTGAAAGAAAAACTCTTGAAAAGCCTGTGTGTGATGTAGATCGATTGAGATCATTATTCAGTTCAGATTAATTATCATCCATTTAAATATGGAGAATTGAATATTGTTTGTCAATCAAAAACCGGATTTTAAATCAATAATGTTTTCGGATAATGTTTTTTGATACCAAAAAAAAGAAATTATGAATACTCCAATTTAGTGCCTCACTAGATAGAATCAGGAAATTGATCCAAGTTTTTTTTATTCCGATTTTGAGAAACCATTGCTAGTTTTTCGGTGTGTGCGCTTCTTCTCAAAGTTTTTCTCATTGATCTAATGCTTGCTTTTTTATGTTAGATTTCTTCCTTTAAATATTCAACATCCAACAGTTTGTAGAAAAAAAGGATGATTTTCTTGAAGAAAGTTTGTGTCTCGACACTGTAGAATACAACGCATTTTCTGAGCGATAAATTTATTTGATTTAACATTTAGAAATACATCTTGTTGCTTGGAAAGCATTACTCTCCATCAAAAATTTCTTGTTGTTTTTCTCCATCCATCCATCCAATTGCTTCGACCCAGAAGGAAATTTTTTTTTTTTTACTACATTGGATGGAGGTGGTGTGTGATCAGTGAGTGATTCGGTGGTGGTTCGGTGTTTTCTCTCTTATTTCATAGGGCTATTCGAACTATACAAACTATACTTGATACTCGGCGTGTGTTTGTGTCTGTCTGTGTGTTTTGTTAGTTTGTGTCAGTCATTCAATCAGTTTGAATGGCGAGATGATATTTTCAAAACAGTTTTTCTCCCTTCAATCTTGCTGTTCCAGGACAAGGTGGCTGCTGAAACAGGTAACACGATTGAAAAACAGAGAGAGAGAGACAGTGACAGTGACGAGTGAATGAAGGAATCAAAGGGATAAATAGCGAGAGAGTTAGTCTTGCCTTAATCATCTACACAACTTATTCATCACCGAAATTGTTTCAGATTTTTTTTCTGTTTCTTGTTTTT